>JBBPKE010000473.1:0-18421 GCA_038089095.1 Tylopilus orsonianus | reverse complement strand
GTGACCAGGCATCTCACAATATGTTTCAGTAGCTAATTCGCGGGAAAGGCTCCTTGTTTCAGCTGCCAAGCTTGCACAAACGCTTCCTGAGCTCAAGCGCGATGGAAACAATGTTTTGTCATCTGTGTGGGCCGAAACACTGTTTGACAAGAGTTCAACTTCGCTCGCTGGCGCAATCTTACCCCAATCAGAGTTCGTGCCAAAGCTCATTAAGGATCTTCAGGAGTCCCCTGAACAAGTGATCACCGCCTTCGAGAAATTGCGGAACTGTCGTACGTACCATTTTTGCCTCGCATGTTGGAGGATGTTTGAATTTGTTTCAGTCACTGATCCCTCTGGAATCCGGATATCCATCACTGGAAATGTATTGGGTCTTAAAAAGCCTCGTAGTATATGGAATGAAAAGTTCGATCATCTTGGCGTAAGTACAACTTCTGTTACTGTCAAATTTTTTTCACCTCTTCACCTTCTAACAGGAGTCGGATTTGGCACCGGTGAAGTTGGCTTGCGAGACACTCAACGAGTTGGGCAGAAACCCTGTTAGAAAGGTTAGGGCGAGCAGATTCTTGCCATGCCTCCGTTCATCCTTCTCTAGGCTGTTGTTGTTGGCCTGCCTACGATCGAAAGTTCCTTTGTCAATCATACTACCAAGGGTATTCAGGGATTCACTCATCCAGAGTATCCGGCATTAAGGGTGGCGCTTGAAATTCTGAATGCAACAGAGAGTTTTCTATGGGTATCGTGGCGCCTTCCAACGATGTTAAATTGTGCTGATTCTATTTTCCAGAGGTCGGTGCGCGGCGCTGGCCTCGCTTACGGCGCGTACATGACTGCTGATAGAGAGGCTGGATTGATTACTTTCTCTCTGTACCGAGTAAGTTCCGCCTCCGTCCAGACAACCGCCCTTTCCGACCTAGCATCCAGAGCTCTAACAGCATGGAGGCATTTGAAGAGGCTCATAATGTTGTTTCGGGATTGATTGATGGCTCCGTACGTTTCTAGTATTGTTACAGCCAGTTCAGCAGGGTAACTCTGTCAGATTGAGCTCGAAGAAACGGCACTAGATGCCGCCAAGAGTAGCATCGTTTACGCTGTTACGAAAAACGTTGCGACAGCGGGCAGAGCAGTGGGTGGTCTGTGCATCCGAGACGTTCGACTGATTCACAACTCTATAGGCAATCAACTCATTTGCCAACCAAGCGCTCAAAGGTTTAAGTCAAGATCACCATCTCCGCCTCTTGGAACGATATCAAACTATCACTAAGGAAGATGTCCTGGCATCTCTGAAAAAGTACATCCTCCCGGTTTTCAGCTCGTCTACCTCCACCGCCGTTGTTGTCACTGCGCCATCCAAAGTTGATCAGATCGCAGAAGGGCTGGCAGACTACGGTTTCGATATAGAGAAACGAGCGTTGGCAGTTGAAGGGGACGAAGATGAGTCATTTGAAAGTGGTAGTATCTCCACAGATAGTTCAGACGATAGTCGATGATGTCCCCGATTAGCGGATCGTTGGGATTATTTGATGTACCTCTTTGCTCAGCAGCCCGCACGGTTGATCCTAGTTGGAATCATGCCGCGTCTGATAGCTGGGAGCCTCGCCACTACCAAGGACCTCGATCATCTGCTCCTGTGCCTCGCCCGGTCGCAATTCAACGTTGCGGAGAAAATCATTCTCGACAAGAAAGTGTATAGCCTGCGACAGGTTGGATACTGTGACCCGAATTTCGGGTAAGAGCAGCTTGACAACAGGATTATCAGCATGACGAGCCAAGTGAATGGCAAATTTCTAGTACATTACGAAGCAATGTTGAACGAGATGCGAATGGGTTTCGTGGCGGCCGCTTCGGCTGGGTAATTCTTTTGGTAGATTTTAGATGATACGCATGTAAAGCTTGTACTTCACGTTTGTGCACATCATCACTTTTCGGTACGCACTGCGGTGCAGTAGCGTCCTTGGAGGACACCACTTCGGGTGCTCCGTCGTCGTCCGAGACTGGTTCACAGTTTAGGCTCTCTTCTCGTGCATAGTTGATTTTTGCATCGACCCCTGGGTCAGTCGAGCGGTCGCCGCTTTCTGTGTGGGGTTCTGGAGGGCGTACTCGACTTTGCCGTCCATGGCCTCTACCTCTCTGCCCCCCCCGTCCACGAATTCCCTTGCTACCACCTTCGGTAAACGTCATGTCTCGTCTGTGTTTCTTTCTTGGCCCGGCGCCCATACTCTCCGGAATCAACTGCCCCCGTGCAACCGCTTCTTCGAGTTTCCGTTTCTTATCCCGAACTTTTTCCTCCGTTGGAAATCGCCTTTTCCGTTCCGCTATCCAAGCATCGATAGCTTCTGGGGTATCTAGTACTACCGACGTTCCATGAATCGAGATCGGTTTTCTAAACTCTGTATCAGTTCGAGAGGCCAACGCGCGAACATGACAATGTGCATGCACCCTCTCAAACTCGGATCTGCGTCCCAGTCGTCCGACCTTTTCTTCTCCCACCCAGACGGGAATATAAAGTGTCGATCCATCATGTGAATCTCGACGGACTTGCGGGAGCCAGAAAAGGGGCAGCCCTGACGCGTGCATCGATAATTTCCGGGCTGGTACCAGCTCCCGTGGGTGAGGTGGTTCGAGATGGGTTTCACGGCCATTTGCGAATGGGTCTGCACGGACAGTGGGCGTGGGGATGGTGTACCCAACGTCGATGTTGCTCTACTCGTCGGACCTGCCGTGCCAGGTATGTAAGTCGACGAGAGTGTGTACCCTTCGGTGGTCGTACGAGGTGGGGTATTCGAGTAAGCTTGCAAGTATGCCTGATAGTAATGTGGGGACATGCAGTTGGGCGCATAATGTCGCGCGTATGGGTTAGCCAAGGCGGCAGTCAGTGCGGTGGTGTCATATAGGGGAACTGTGTAAGCATTACCAGCCCCTTGTGAGGACGAATGTTGGCCTTTCATCTGCCGGTTCAACTTTGGGACGAGTTGAGTTTTCCTATATGCACGTGACCTCTAACCTCATTTTAACGGAATCAAAGCAGGTCATGATCGCATGTTGTAAAGAGACTAAAACACAGTGCATTGTAGTATGTCATGCATGTAGCAATATGTAACTTGGTCAGAGTTATCGTCGTGGATCGGAAGGCGCTGAAGCAAATCAGGGGTCAAGAACATCGAAATGGAGAGGTGTTTTGTGCATATTTTCGGTTAGAGGAAACGGGGGAGAATGCACAGGGTTAAAGACAAATAACGAATACGGCTCTTGCAACTGCGCACAGCAACAAAGCGAATCACACGATTGAGTGAACAACGTGTAAAGGGAGGAGACGACAAGAAGGCTGGGAGGATGAGGCATACGGGTCAAATTGGTAAGGCGCCGGATCCATCGTGTTGAGTGGTTGGGCAGAATGTCAGGTAGAACGGCGTGACGATTGACTACTCTTGAGAGTCCTGCTGCTGTTGTTCTCTACCGATTCTCCTCTCCTTCTCGCTCTCCAACTGGTTGTAGAGTAAAAATAGTGCCTTCTCGTTGGCTGCAGGAGTTCCAATGATAGTAAACATTCGTTCACCGGAATTATCGTGTGGAGCCTTTGCGATAGATATCTTGGACCCAGACAGACGGCGGATCTCCGTAATCTTGCTTCCACTACGGCCGATAATGCATCCGACCATATCTGCTGGAATGAGGATGTTTTGCGTACGAAGATTAGCTGGTGGTTGTGCCATCGAGGGCGAAGATGGTGAAGGTGGTGACGAGCCACGGCGAGTAACATCGCCCGCGGATCTGCGCGTGCTCAGACCGCTGGAATAACCATTGGCCGACCGTTTTGAGCCAAGACGCTCCTCACCAACGCCCGGGTTGAAAGGAACCGTCCCAGCACCCCTTTCCCAGTCCTCAAGCAAGCACTTGCCAATTTCTTCGATTGCACGAGTGATGGATTCTGGAGAGCCTTGAACCTCTACAATGCGTTCTGTTGACTGTGGGAGCATTTCTTTCGAAGCCACCATGCGAGCTCCAGAAAAGTCCTGGATGGCTTTGATTTTGAGGCCATTGCGACCGATTACCGTGCCCATCAGATTATGGGAGACGAGGAGACGAATGGAAGTATGCGGTGATGAGGATGAGAGGGCGACGGGAGAAGGGCTTGACGAGACGAGTTGGGTGATAATGAGGTTGTAGGCCTACAGGCGGAAAGAATTCGTGAGCATAGCTGAGATGAAGCGAACAATGTGGAGGGGGCACGTGCCTTTGTGATTGCCTCGACAGATCCGCCGACGGTAAGGACACGTTCATGGACGCCAGGTATGACCTTGCTGACGCCTGCTCTCACCCCGGTCTGCTCCCTGAGATCTGCAACGTTTTTTCCGCCCTTTCCTATGATTACGCCAGCCTCCTTTGTGGTTACGAGAGCGCGGAGGGTAAGGATGTCGTGGGGGGAGTTTGGTGACGGGGAGCGGGATGCTGCGGGCGAGACTTTGGCCGGGTGAGCTGGTGGGCGGTCCCAGGACAAAAAAGACGGACCTGTATTTTGGTGGGCTGGGTGTTCTGCGGACATGGTTGTGGGACGATGAGGAGGGGGGGAGGGAGGTTGGCGGTGAGGGGCGGTCTGGAAGGTGACGGCGTGACCAAACAATTGCTCCCCTCAGAAACGCGCGTCCGTCGCGTCCCCGCCACCGACAGCACAGCCACTCTCAACTCAACAAGACGCGCGCAAAATCATAATAAAAAAAAAAGGATCGTCATAAGAACACCAGCCAGCTTGCAGTGATCGCATAGTTACATGGGTGGTCTTATCGGTACTAAACATAACGTAGTCTGCAGCCTGACACACGAGTGTGGTGATCCTCCTAGAATCCATACCCTGCCAGCTTCTCAAAGGAAGGTGATGCGTCCGCGACCGCTTTTTGGCGCAGCTTGAGAGCCGCAATCTGTAACTCACGGTAAGCTTGCAAGAATCATACGACCTATCTGCTCCACGCACCTTGCGATCATGGAAGGCCTGTGCTTTGATCTTCCTCTTCTCCTCGAGGCGATCGACGACATCCTTGTAACCCCATCCAACCTCATGTGACAGGCGCTATACAGTCGTCTCATTAATACGTTGCCTGTGTCAGACCCATCGCCTTCATACCTTGACGGTGCAGTATTTCCGGCCAGGCTTCAACCGCAGTACTCGAAGAGCTTCGGGAACAACCATCCGCTTCTTGCGGTCGTATGGGGGAGGAACGCCCTCGAAGAGCTTCAAACGCTCGAGTGCGGCGGCACCCCTAGCAGTCTTGTGGGGCACCATGCCGCGGATGGCGCGGAAAAGAATTTTAGAGGGGGCACGATGGTGAAAAGGACCCGACTTCTTGGGGTTGACGATGTGGCGCTTGTGAAGAAAGTTGTGGTAGCGGAGCTGCATGACGCGAGATGTGGACCAGACTTGGTGAAGGCTAGATATACCAACAAACCTTGTTACGGAAGAAGCTGCCAGAGATGTTGATCTCCTCGCATCTTACGACGACAATCTTCTGGCCGGACAAGATTTGCTTGGATATGATAGAGGCCAATCGACCAAGGAGGTGACCCTTGCCATCAATAACGATGGGTGTCGAGGAGAAAGTGGCCATCACGAAGTCTATCGAGTTGAGGACACTATGCTAAGTGTTGTGCGTGTAAGGAACAAATTCAAGCAGACTTGCCTACAAAAAAAGTGAGCACTGAATGGCGGCACGTCGAACCCCGCTTACCTTGAGGATCTTGAGGTCGTTGGAGAATGTGGGAACTCCACTGCAGCAGCCACCATGACAAAAACTATGCAGTCATTCTCGGAAATCTCCGGACTACTACAGTTTGCTACACATTGTGATCCACTCCGCCGTCCCGTACTTGGAAATCGTCCAAGGTTTCATCTGTACCTTGTTCCTCGCCCAGTATTCAGCTATTCTTTCTCGCTTGTTCACAGCGCCCCACACCTTTCCACATACTTCATACTGCCCCCCACTTTCCAGTTCCGCTTTCGCAGATGGGAATAAATCCGTGATGAAATTGATCGCAGTGACGACGGCGGCTGTATATCCATGGAGTGATTCAGTAGTGCCGGGTATAACAGTGATGCTCTTGTTTAGGTCTGAAAGTGCGCCCTCAGTGTTCCGCAAGTATCTTGTCACAAGGCCCCGCCAGAGCTGTTTACGCTTGGCGGGGGCTAACCAGTCCTGAGGATAAAATGTAAACAGAGTTCTCGCTTCGTATGATGCACTACCTCATTCAGCGATGTTCCCCAAACCCTCCCAAGGAAAAACAAGGATGCCTCCTTGATCATTTGCGCACTGACTCTGACCTCGAGAGACATGTCCTTGAGTAGCTGTGGTTGCACTTAGTCCACGAATATCTATATACCTACGATATCCCCGTCACTCACAGGTGCATCTTGAGTTGGTAAGTACTCCTCCAGGAATGCCAAGATGGCAGATGTCTCCGCAAGTACAAAATCCTTTTCTCCTGCAGACTTGCCTTTGACCCGTAGCACCGGCAGTGCAGAGTATGGGTAGAGATCACGCGTAACCTTTCCTGAAGTTTTCCATTCACCCCAAATTTCTGGTGAAATTTCTTCCAAGGTGAATGGGATACCAGAGTCGGCAAGGAGTAGTATGATAGGCTCCCCACGACCCCGAATTGTGAAATAGGTGAGGTGAAGATCATGCATGTTCATGATGATCCTGGCACACGTATTGCCAGCCGCAGCAATGGGCCACCTTTATTTCGCATGGAACCTCCCCACCAAATCAGGACAGGTCACATGAACTGACAGGTCTCTAGCTACAACATGCATGCGTGAACATGTCAACTTGCTATCCTCCGAAAGCATATCGCCATTGACCACCCTTATAGTTACCCGACAGATCCACAACAAAGAGGTGCCCGGAATCAGGATATTTCTCCTGAAGGCTGCTGTCTCCCCCAATGGCACCGCAGTGGGCAGTTGTCACGTACAATTGGTCCTCGTTGGGGCCTGCGCAATGAAGTGACCATGATTCCCCCGGCAGTGACTAAATAAGACACCTACCTCCAAAGCAACACGCAGTCACGTTGAGAGCAGTGGGAAAGTGTACCTCGGCATCAATATGACCTTGGGGTGAGAACCTGACGATTCGAGAATTTCCCCATCTGCCAAGAGTCGTCGAGCACCTTCCGGGAGTAACCGACCGACGAACCTTGCACTCCATATGTAACCCTCCTCGTCAATACATAGACCGTCGCAATACGTCTTTTCTGGTAACCCCTGAGCAATTGCGTCAATGATGACTCTCCGGTTCGACAAATTTCCACCATCGAAATCGTAGGCGTAGACAAGATTGACGAGAGAGTCCGTGAAATACCTAGAAATCCCCTTGAGATACGCAGAGAGCGGAACAAGGGTTCATGCTTGCATAGTTTTCCCGTCCGGACTCCAGCCCAGTCCATTTGAGTCCTGTACGCCTTGATCAAAATTTACTTCCATGGGACGAAGGCCATGGCTGACCGTAAAGGGCCCTTCATCTACAACTTTGCATTCTGATGTAGCTGGGTCATACATCCAAAGCTGACCCGGGATGCCCCGATCCTTAGAACGGATGGTTCCAGCAAAAAACCGACCCTTGCTGTCGCAAGCTCCATCGTTGAATCTCACATACGGCGCATGCTGCTCAGATAACGGTTTACAGAGATGATGCAACTTTGACCCCCCTTCCAACACCGCGAAGCCACTACCTGTAGTACACGCAAGCTGGCGGATATTAGAAACAGGTGGGCGTCAGTGAAACACACTCACCCCTTCCCCACGACTCCTCAACGCAAGACACGTAATCGGTTCGTCAAACTTCTCGACGCTTAACGCTAGAGTGCTCGTATCCAAATGGAAAACCTTTCCGGGGAGATCGAAATGCTGATTTTCTAACGAACAAATCTACCAACTTACCTTGTTCTCACATATGTCTACAAAGTGCAGGACTTGCGATTTGGGATCATAGAGAGGAGCTATTGATTGCTCATCAACGAAAGTGGTACGTGGCCAGCACACTCGAACCTTCGCCAAGGGTACACCCAACTTTAAGAAGCGGCTCATTGACAGTAAAGATTTTGGGTGGTGACATGGGGGACATATCGATAAGATGTCACTTACAGGTAACTTTCTACATTGCATATTTATGCCATACCTCCTTAAGGAATCCAAATGGGGTTATCACATCAAACCGGGAGCAAGTGACCCACGGCCCAAAAATAAGCTCCGACATTGACAAGTAGTTCCGATGATATGCACTCAACCCAGGTAGAAAGAGGTGTTTAATTGATGTTGAGTACAAAATGATAAGTGGACAAAGAGTGTTATCCCTCCCTCAGTGAGCTGACGAGAGTTGAGCAATACACATTGTAGAATGTGAAAATCGCATACCTTCGGGCGTTTTCGCAATGTAGTCAATGGCTGAAGATAAAAGAATAAGCACAGTTAGATGGAATGGCCATAGCTATGGTGGAGGACCTACCCTGCTGAACCGTTTGTATTTCGTCAGCTTCAGCGTCAGGGATTTCGATACCAAACTCCTATGGAAATCAAATTAGGTCCTTGTATCGGTAGAGGAAAGAGCACGAACCTCTTCTACAGCCATGACAACTTCAACCGTATCCAAACTGTCCAGAGAAAGATCCTTGGCAAAGGAAGCGGAAGGCGCAATCTGGCACATATGTCAACACCTGAGTGAAACTGTGTACACTGAAACGTTACCTTGGAAGGATCGACTTTTTCGAAGCCTTTCAACACTTCTAGGATTCTTGTTTGAATGTTTTCCTTGGACAACCCTGCTGCGGAAGAAAAGTTCGCGCGGTGAAGTCTATACGCAGACTGTTTGGAAACGGCAAAGGTCGGCCGTGCGCGAGACAGACTACGGAGGGTTATACGGGCGAATGACATTTTGGTGTGAACGCGTCTGGCAGAAGGCGTTTTGCTCGTTAAGGTGCCCGGAATTTACCGATCACGAGTCACGTGAGGAAACATAGGCCTGACCGTCGCAAGGTCATCGAAGGCTTTTCAACAGTACATCAGCAATGAAACACGGCGTTGCGTTTCGGAAATTCTCTAGGACGTCCTCGCATCGCAACCTGATGCTCCGGTATGTGGAGTGGTGTCACTTTATCTTGTTTCACGCTCACATTGCACACCTAGAAACCTCGTCAGCTCGTTGTTCGAGCATGAGCAGATTCGAACCACGCTCCCAAAGGCAAAGGACACCGCGCGACTAGCAGAGAAGGCATGTAAAATAAATCTCGTTATGCATTTGTCTCATTTAAATGGTAGATGATCACACTTGGGAAGAGAGGGAACGAAACTTCCTACCGCCGCGCTCAAGGCTTCCTCCTTAAGCCCGAGCTCCTGCCAAAGCTTTTTTCTACGTTCGCGCGGAGATACAGCCAGCGCCCAGGTGGTTATACCCGCGTTGTCCAGATTGATAACCGTAAAGGCGACAACGCGCCCATGGCTCTTTTGGAACTCGTCGACAATCCAAGAGACTTCAAATTTGAGATGACAGCACGGGCTGTGGGCCGAGATTTACTTACAGATAAGTTGCGGTGGAGCACACCAAGGCGTGTGCTCAATAATGGCGTCACCGATACTGGCACTTCTATCTCCGACGAGCTCCAGTTGAAAGTATCCGATAAGGGGCAGTTGCGCCCTATGACGCGAAGGAACCTCCAGCAGGTATTAAAGTACCGGGGACGCGAGGCTCTCTCTGAGATTAGCCAGAAAGCGACTGTCCACATGGTGGGTACCCTTGAATGGTAAACAAAAAGCCGCGATATTCACCGCATTCCAGGAGTCACTCCTTGCTCGGCCGATACTGCAGCACAGGGAACAAATGGCCGAGAATTCGAGAGCAAAGAATGCCAAGGCACCTTACAGTGCAGCGTTCCCAAAAACATCTCTACACGCGGGGTCTGCGGCTCTCGGGCAGGTGCAGCCGGCTGGGCAACTTGCGAGGGGTGCACTCACGCGGACGGGGTGGCTTCCAAGAAGTCGGCTACATGCTGCCAATAAAGGCCCATCCCAACCATCAGCTTATACTGTAGAGAACCTGCGGCTTCCGTGAGCTGCTATAATGGTATGCTTTGTATCGCACACGATGCAATAATGTTACGTCACAGGGGTGTGCAAAACGTTTGACACCGCGCTCGTTTATTGTTCTTGTATTCGCTCGAAAAGCGAACAACAATGATGGATGCGGTGCGAAGTAGCAACGTGCACAATAACCAAGGGAAGAGGTACAAGATGGTGCATGGTCGCGAAGCCGACTCAACACAACACTACAGATGCGATACCGTACCAAGCTGCCGATAGCGTTACATGATCAAGAGTGCCGTAGGTTTTTCACCCCGCCTAAAACGACTCCATACCGTCCGCGGGCGGAAGTGTACAGGAAAATAAGTTTAGGTTACATATTATGCTCAATGCGACTGATTATCCGCCGGCAGAATGGCCTGCGTTCTGTCCATGACGATGGTATAGTATGACGGCGTGCGTCCTGGGAGGGTATAACCTTGTGCACGAGCTCACTAGGAAATCGGAAGGGATCGGTGAGATGCGCGAGGCGGGGGCAGTCGGTGGACGTACAGATTCATTCCAGACGTTGAAGCGATAATCCCGCCAGACACGGTCGACTGTGACCCCATTACATTGTGGGGGTGGGGATGCGCGCAGCGAGGCACGGGAGGGGGGAGCACCCGAAAAGAGGTGGGATATGTCGCATCGTATGTCCCTCCAACTGCGGGCACTGCGCGGTGCGCGATGAGTCAGCAGAACGGCGGACGATGCCAGGGACGGGCGCACCTCACGTTGGCGACTTTTGTGCGTGATTTGAGGGCGTACTTGTACACGGAACCTGCGTCGAGAATGAGGGTGACGCTTTCGCCAGGATGGAGCAGCACGATCGCGCTGGTGGATCGTCCGTAGTCGCGAAGGAGCTGTATGGTCGCGCAGTCGTGTGTGTCGTTGGTGAAATCGAGGCAGACCTCGTAGGATGCTTGGGTTGGAGCAGGCATGGGAAAGGATAGGGTCGGCTGCGTCGCAGACGCTCAAGTACGAATTTTGGGTGGAGATAGGAGGGAAAGGGAAGGCGAGGAAGCCAGCCCCGTACTCAGCTGGTTTTGTTGGCCTGGCGTGAGGGAGCAGCCCGAGTTTCAGACAGGCCACGTTGACGACGGCCTCCAATTGTGCGCTCCTAACGCGTCCACGTTGGTCCCGCGAGGCTCCCATATCATGTCCCCCCTGCAACGGTCTCTCTACCGGCAGATGGAGCCAATGACGGCCACTAGCCATGTATGTGCTCCTCCACCTCCCTGGCCGTCTAGACTACACTGGCTTCCCAGCTCTGTCGCACATCTCGCCGAGTTGACTTATCTGGAGAGGCATCTGATATTCGCCACTATCACCCCTTAACTATGAGCGGTCTACTTTCCTTCCCCTAACTGTCGTTTGCAGTCCCGCACCTGCGGTACCATCTTGACTTTGAAGGTGTCATGTATCCTGCTAGCACTTACCAATCTCACCTCGTACGAGCCCTTCCTCCCACCGTTTGATTCGCAGCGTCACGAGTAACATCTTTGACAGAATTAGATTCAACTGATTCCCAGCTAGATGTACAACCAGTGTGGTTTGAGAACGGAAATGTCCACCCCGAGCCCCTCGTCGACGGCTCATGATGTTGCCTTGGAATACTGGTTCTCCTCGGCTGTACCCGTCCTACTGCGTCTGTCATCGCTTTGTGCTTGCGGGGTCTCCCACTGCTCGAAAACTGTCTCTCGCGACGACGAATGAGCCGAGGGAATACTTCATTCTTGCGTTGGGCCCCTCCTTCCACACACTTGACCCAGTCTGTCCGTGCCTGGTATAGAGTTCCACCGTTTGACGGGGGACAGGACGTTTACAATAACGTGGAAGAACGGTGCCGTCTTCAAAGTCACCACCTGTTTGCTTTTTGTGGTCGACTCATGACGGAGAACCGGAGGAAAGACAAGTGGAAGTGTCTTGCCCAGGCTCAGCGTCTCAGGCTAAAGATGGGGCGATGGGAGGACAATGAAGAAGACTGAATCGAGGCTATCATGGGCATACATATCAAGGCAGGATTATCAAACTGTCCGTAAGAAGTAGAACTCGTAGAATGAAACAACACAAGGCTCCTAAGAGTCTGTCAGGTGGATCATATCTACACTTTAGAGCGTTAGCGAACGCACTCGCGCGAGGTATCAAGGTCAATAGCCCCCGTGATAGGGGCGGCCAGTACGCTGATCGTCGGTGTAGGAACCATGTGAACGGTAGGTATCGTACCCATCGTAGCCCTCCTTCTGGGGTTGTGAGCCGACGATCGTAGACACTGTACTATCTTTCCTCGTGTGACCGCGACCGTGAGCCTCATCGAGCTCATAAGATGCTCTAGAATTCCAGGGATCGGCCCGATCGGCCATCGGGATATCGTCCGTCAGCGGTCTGGAGAAATCATTGAGTGCGTCATACTTCTCGTGATCCTCTCGTTGGGAGGTGCCATATGATGACACGACGAAGAGGAGATAAGTCTGGAAAATGGGGTGAGCATGTGGATCGCAATGACGACATTTCATTTCATGCTTACTTGGACGAGCGCAAAGAAGATCCAAGCGCCGGCCATCACACCGACATCGACCCAAGCAAATATGTCACAGAGCGTCTGGCCCTCTGTTGAGGTGCCGTCGCTGGAACTGAAGAAGGTGGCTTCGCAGTTTGATTGTGCGGTGGAGTGGCGTGTACCGGAGATGATGATCCAGACGGCAGCGATGGCGAACACGGCGATAGATGCACCTGTGTGGAGCGTGACGTATCTACGATACATGATCGCTTTTTCCTGGGGTTGTGAGACCAAGTGAGACACGGCGGAAGAGGGTGGGCGACGTACTTGGGCGACGCCGAGGAAGCCCAGAATCTGGACTGCCGCGGCCACATAGCAGAAGACGGCAAGGAGGACGGGGGCGAACGAGGGGGTTGCAGCGCCGACGACTGGAGGGGGGGTGAGACTGCGGACGAGGGCAGGGAGGGGGCTCACTGGAGGGGGTGGCGACGGAGAGGGTCCCGACGACGACTGCGAGGACAAAGTGCTCTGTGAGGGCGGCGTATATGCCGGCGTTGACGAGGGGAATCGCGCAGCAGCAATACTCTCGGGGCTTCATCATCATCGGTGGTCGTTGTTAGCTGGGGTGACACAGGCGGCGAAGGGTCACACCCCGTTCCCACGGCTCCAGCTCAAACTCAGACATGGTCCACCTCCGTCCGCTGGCTCTGCTCGCCCTCATCGCAGGCGCGGCCCTCGCACACCCCGCCCAGGAGGAGCTCGTTCTCGACGACACGTCCCTCCACGTCGCAGAGAAGTGGTCCTACATCAACTGTGGTGCGCACACTCCACCCGTGCACTCGATCCGGCTCACAGGCAGATAGGCAGACTCACCGACCCCATCCAGCTCAAGACGATCAAGTTGCTTCCAGACCCACCCGAGCCCGGCCAGGATCTCACCGTCGAGGTGACAGGTACCGTCACGGAGAAAGTCAAGGTTTGCCTCCCTCCCCATCTCGTCCGCTCAACCTGACGACACCTTCAGGAAGGCGCATATGCCAAGGTTACCGTAAAGCTTGGTCTTATCAAATTGTTGACGAAGAATTTCGATCTCTGCGAAGAGGCGTAAGTTTTTTGTCCATACCGCCAGCCGTCATGCTCCTCACCATCCTCAGTCGTGCGGCCAAAACCAGCATCCAATGTCCCGTCAAGGAGGGTAATTATACCGTCACGCATACAGTCGCTCTGCCGAAAGAGATCCCACCAGGTCTGCCTCTCAACTTCAGTTTATTCGCCACTCATTTTTTTGCTCCAGCCAAGTTTTCCGTCAGCGTCGAGGGATATACGGTCGATGACGAGGACTTGCTCTGCTTGGATCTCATGGTAAACTTTGGCAAGTTCCCCTTCCTCGACAGTTGGTAACTGGATATCCATGGCGAAATTTTTGGACATTGTGATACTCCTGCATTCTTGGTGTATATACTCTACGATGATATGCAGTCGTATGCGGTCTCGGTTTGAAATTGTATGTCGAGTGCTTCAGTAGCCTGGGAGTGCATGCCCCCACACGAATCAAGCCAACTCGATGCCAAAGAGCTCTAGAAAGAAGAAAGAAAAAGTCGCAGACTTTTCGGTAAGATTGCTCGTTATACGCCCTCTTTGCTTCTCAGTCCCCGTGGTGTCGTAGAAAGCTAAGCTCAAGCTCGGCAAAGGGAAAAGGTTATCCTCGAGTGTTGTAGACACGTCCTTCAAGACCCGAAGTGGGTGAACACACTTCTCTTCGTCTCATTTACTCAAAGTCTCAAGGCATCGCCCTTCCAACTCAGAGCATCGCTGTTGAAAAGGATGATGCTGTACCCACCAATAAGCGGCGACAGACCTTGAACGACATACTTTCCCTCCTCAAACACTACAGTGCCGGAGCCCGGAAAGATGCTATTTTCAGTGCCAGAGAACTATTCCAGGACCACCCTGCCCTATTGGAACGTTCAATTGCACCTCTACTCAATGCATGTGTACGTCTCATTGGTGATGAGGTATGTCTACCACCGCACCAGAGCTCTTCTACATGATGTGACTACAAACAGGATCCCGCCGTTCGCAAAACCTTGCTCTCATTCTTTGAATGGGTTTTTTCCCGTCTCAAAAAGGTGCGAATTGTATTGTTGTTGGTTCATGATCCTGACGTTCTGCCCGCAGGAGGATCTAATTCCACACGTCCCGTTGCTATTACTTTTCACCACTGCTGCCCAAACGCACATATTTCCTGAAATACGAATAGACGCAGTACGCTTTCTGGACCTCCTCTTGGACGCTGTGCCAGAGAGAGTGGTGTCTGGCTGGAATGATCCGGGTCCAGGCCATGGAAAACGTGTTCTGGAGGGTTATCTTGGAATTCTTGGCGCTGGAGCAATGTTTGGTGGAGATGAAGGTCCGTTGACGCGAATTGACGTATCCTCACTTGGCCTAAGGTGCCTCGTCTAGGAGCAACACAGTCGACTTCCGTCGTGACTGTCGTGCTCTCGCCCCAGGTGACTCCATTCACCCAACTCTTCCACCCCACTTGATCTTAGACCTTGTTAGTCGAAACTGGTGGTCTTGCAATCCCTTTGTACCTTCCTGGGTTATGCAATAGGCTCGCAGTCTCCTGCATGCAGCAGATCACTTGGGGAGGTCGGCCAAGCGACGTTACCGATACCTACTTGGTTCTTGC
This sequence comes from Tylopilus orsonianus, assembly GCA_038089095.1. Taxonomy (NCBI): domain Eukaryota; kingdom Fungi; phylum Basidiomycota; class Agaricomycetes; order Boletales; family Boletaceae; genus Tylopilus; species Tylopilus orsonianus. The sequence goes on along the minus strand of JBBPKE010000473.1, from coordinate 3,130 downwards.
GACCTTCTTTCGCGAGTAATCGGTTGTACGAAGAGCATGCAAAATTATTTCAGTGCACACCTTTTGGGGCGGGGGGCAAGCATTTAACGTGGATCGCGAATCCCGATTTCGAGTCTTTCGATGAAGACTTTGCCTACGATCCGCAACTCGCGTGTAGAGAACTAGATACCACGTGGGATCTGAGCAATCTGCTCGATCTCTCATTCGAAATGGACGATGTTTCGCGTCCGTTAGGTGGCATCCTCTTGATCACGGTGGGTACCCTTCTCGTGGATGATCCAGTGGTCGAATGTGAATCTTGCAGAGATTGTCTCGAACACTGCACCCGACGTTGATTGCCACGTTTCTTGATGCCGCGCCCGTCGTCTTCTCACCGAGTACAAACCCGACCGAAACGGAAGTTCAAATGCTCATGGCAGCAGTTAGGATCACTCAGACTCTATACAGTGTCATTCTCCAGAGCGATGGTCTAGTACGTGGACTTGTGCACTAATACGTAGGCGTTTTTTTTAACGTGTGAATCAGGGCTCGAATCTGCTCGCGCCCTGCGAAGAGCTCAAGACGTTGCTCAATTACCTTGCTGGATATTTTCCTTTCACACCCGCGCATCGGGAAGCAAAAGCAAGCATTTGTTAGTCACTAGTGCCCAGATGGACTTATCAGGAATGCAGGTGGAGCAAGCATTCCAGAATCTCGGTGTGATCTACTGCGAGCTCACGTCGTTGCTCGTCCTTGTTTCGCACCAATCTGGAACAAGGAGTGTGAATCGGGGAAATCGTTTTCGAGTTGCACGTCACAAGGCCTCGTCGCGTTTCAAAAGCCAATTCTCGTTCACCCTGCAAACTGGTCTCGTCAGAACCTACGTCATTCGGCTTCTACAAGGCGATGGCGGATCAAGCATGCAGCTACCGAGACCCATTTCCGCCGGAGCATACACGGCGCTTCTTCCGACAATCTGGGCATTATTGAATCAAAGGAGTGAGCAACAGCCAGAGAAAGATTCTTCGTCGGTGCTGGTGGCGACTCTTGATCACGCTATGAGGACCACTTCTGGTTCGGCTGTGAAGCGCCCAACCATCGAGTTTGTCGGCCGACTTTTGCTCGTGAGCGTGCCTGCGCTGGACCAAACCCATCACTCATTACTCGCTTAGCTCGAGAAAGAGGTCGGCTATACTGGCCACTTCAACCCTTGTGATGCGGACGAAGAACGCAAGTTTCAGGAGTGGATCATACACCTCCCCAAAACCCTTTGGGAGATAGGGACGAGTAATCTTGCCACGAGTCAGGTGGGCGACACCTCGCCGACTCGACACGTCGTTGATCCGTGAAATTTTCAGACGGTTTTAGGGGTGCTCTTACGTTTGATCCAACGTGGATCCTGCGTCATCCAGCGCGAGGTGTGTGCCCAACTGTGAGAGAGAATCAACCGCCTGACGAGTTCTTGACCTGCAGCAAATCTCTTCGCTGAGCTCGCGCCTCACGCCATTCTTCATGATCGTACACCCCATACACGGCCAGGTTCTTGGGCCGTTCACCAAGCTTCCGACCTCAGCATCTCACGTCCGACGCCTCGCGTTAGACTTGTGTGCGTCACTTCTCATGGATCAAGCGAGAGATGAAACGCTGGATGAGGGCTTGCGCGACGCGGTATCCGAGGCCGTCAAGGGCACGAAGGAAGAACCATATTGGGAAACGGTGACGAGAACCATGCGGCCCGGGTGATCTCAGGGTGTGGATTACCCTCTCGGAAATTCAGACATGAGTGTGGCGTCTTGCGCCACGACTATACAACGTCGGGAAAGAGGGGGTATGTGAAACGTTCGGTGATCACGTTGCCTCTTTGTGTGTGCTTCGGGGAAGTTCTTGTGCCACCGGGCGCAGGCGTGTATGCATGTCCCGAAGCGAGGGCGGTGCCCCGTTGTTGTCCATGACGGAGACTATTTTTACCTTTTTACTGCGGTTGCGTGGCGGAAATGAGTGGGTTTCTTGTCAATATTACCATTTCCGCAGAGAGCGGTCTCCGCTGTAAGCACGGCGGTGCCATCTCATCAGAACTCACTCGGCCCTGAGTGGTGGATTGAGGTGTCCGAGCCCAAATTCGACTAGAAGCGGGCACGGAGATGAGAACCCCTCGCTGCCAACGGAGATGCGAAGAAAACGCAACGCCAGATTGGGTAATTCAATGGTGACTTGTAACGTCATTGCATTCCATTCCGGGGAGAAACAGCGACAAGAGACAAACAACACAATGATCTATCATTTAAAAAAAAAAAAAAACACTTGACCGAAGCAAGGTGGAGTAACGACCGAGACAATACAACTACGTGACCCATCCGGTACGGTATCCATGCCGTAGCATGCTTCATGCATGTGGGTATAGCAGTACACTCCAGGCTCTCTGCCAAAGAGAGCAAACGACCAGCGCCGAATTGTGACTTAAGTATGAATAGCAAATAACTGAAAGGATAACGGGCAGCTCAAATCCAGATCCAGCTAAGGTTGATGCGGCCGACACTGAGATCAGCAAGGTCTTGGAAGGGGGTTGGAGCAAAGTCGAGATCAGTGACTGCACAACCAGTGCACCTGTCTGTGACGGTAACAGTGACGGACTTGCCCTGGTCTGGAAAGACAGGGAATGAGTACAAGCGATAAACAAAGGAAAGCGGTCGTACAGGTGGCTGTAATAGTCTTGCCGCAGACAGGGTTGGTGTTGGGGTTCACACCGTCATAGCCTCTGTGGGAGTGTGAGAAGGCGAGGTGGGGAGAGAGAGGGGACTGACGGATAGCTGTCAAAGAGTAAATGGGAGACGGCAACAATGTTCTGACTGGCTGTGTTGGTGATGCCACATGCACCAAGACCAGGGCTGTAGTAGGTGCCTGGTATGAATGAATGAGAAAGACGGGCCTCGAAAAAAAAAGGAAGAGACGGGTACCTTGCCCAGACTGAGTGCCGGTAAGATAGCCCTGTCCACCGCCACTGCTGGAGGAGGAAGGGGAGGATTGAGCAGGCGGAGGAGAGGAGGAAGAGGTAGGAGCCGGCGGAGGGGTGGTTGGAGTGGGTGTCGGCGTCGGCGTGGGCGCATCGATGGGGGTGGCAGGCACCTGGGGTGGCGGAGAGGAGGAAGAGGAA
>JBBPKE010000472.1:0-18453 GCA_038089095.1 Tylopilus orsonianus | reverse complement strand
CGGGGGGGGGAAAGGTGAGGGGGGGGGCGGAGGTGCCCTGGAGGAGGCCGGTGATGTTGAGCCACTGGGGGGGGGGTACGGGCATGGAGGTGGAGATGGGCTGTGCGAGGGCGGGGAGGAGGGCGAAAAGGAGGAGGGCGAGGAGGAGGGGGAGCGGGGGCGGCATGACGAGCAGCGTGCGCTCGGACGTGCGAAGACGTGCTCCCCAATTTGGCGCGCGGGACATTGCTCACTCTCGCGCATACGTCACGTGATACCCCCTCCTCATGCATCCCTCCGTGAAACGTCTCCTCACAGACGGCGAGCGTGCGGCGCGTTCCGCCCCCGAGTTCCACCCCAGCGACGAGTGAGCCGTGTCCAGTCCCCCCCCACGACCCTTTCATCCATCCTCCCCGCTTAGCAGCGCCCCCGACCTCGCCGCTGCCATTCGCGCCGCCTCCCTCCGCGCCAGAAAGTGTTTGTTTCGTGTCTCCACCCTTTCCCCGCACCCAGTGCCGCTCACACGTGTCTTTTAGCCGTCACCGAAGGATATCTGACTTCACCGCCTTCGTCTCACTTGAAACAGGCACCTCTGTCTTTAACCGGCGCCGTTGATTACCCACTTTCCGCGCGTGAAAGCAATCGCCAACTATTCTCCTCCACTTCCGGCACCTATTCTCCTCTCCCTTCCCCCTCAAAGCGGAAGCGTCTCCAATCCGATCCGGATGACGACGACGACAACAACAACAACCAGTCGATCGCTCCTCCAGCTTTCCCCGATCGCGCACTCTTGCTCCCAGAATTCACTGGCGATGCCATGGATGTGGATAGGCCTATGAAACCCCTACGGCGATCTGGACGGATCAGGGAAGTCACACCAACCCGCTCCTTGTTTCCTTCTGAAACGGAAATGAATTCGCATCAATGCGAACGAGATTCCACCAACATGCGCCCTACACAGCTCCTCCCCCCTCAGTCGGCCTCTGACAATGAACAACACTGAATCATGATGGCCCATGCTTATTTTTTTAGGTAAGTCTTCCGATCCCCCATTGGTCCCGCACAGCCTCTTCCTTTCTTGATCTCCTCCCCCCCTCCCCCAGATCGTTAACCTCGCCTTGCCCTTTAGGTCATGAGGAAAAAAAAAGTCGGCTGCTGGAATCGTAGAACTCGCCCATTTGTCGTAGATCTCTTTTGTACAGCTGTCAACACCTCTTTGAACCAACGAGCCCGTGCAGCCTCTGAGACCCGGTCGCAAATCCGTGCCCTTGCGGAGTTGACAATGTCCACCATAATGCAAAGTGCGCTAATTAAGTCCGTTACTCCAATCCGTCAGCTGTTCCTCGCGTTGTTCTGACAGGTGCCTTGTGGCCACTGGCCCGTTCTGCGTACGTAAGATATTTCGGTTGTCGTTTAATCGATATGGCCCTCGGACCCACCTACCTATCGCATTTGTCTGACACACTCTGCCCCGTCTAATTTCCCACATTCAGACGCTGCACTTTTCAGGTTAAGGGCTTCGTTTGCGCTATATCCCGCGAGCATCGAGACCAGACGCCCGATGAACATTTCAGATCTCCGACTAGATCATGTTTCGTTCACTGGGAAAACTCGATTTAGTGCTGATCGCGTAGTATATCTATGTGCATAATCTCCACCGGAAAATACGTCCTTTTCGTTTCTTTAAATCCCTTGTCCCGTTCAAACAACGTCTAGTTTCACCTTCCCCTGTCCTCTCTCTTGTTCACTATGGCTTCGCCACCGTCCCTGCCGCCTTCCGGTACTGAGGAACGTTTTGACAAGGCTAAAAAGCACTTATGGCAAGTAACCGTTTTCTCTTCTTTCTTTCAGCATGGCGACTGGCTCGACGGCGCGTGCGACGTGGCAGCAATGCTACGTCCAGCGTATGGAAAAGCACGAGCTCCGTCGACTTCGCGTCTTGCTTTCGCTTGGCGCCCACCCTGGCGCCACACGCCTCTCTCTCTCTGGGTGACTTATAACCCCATGTCCTCATAGGGCTGCTGAATCCTCCGCCCATCAAGACAACCAGACGGATCGTCCGACCGAGCGACGAGAGCCAGGCTTCAAGTCACCATCTCCGGAGTACATCAGGATGCATTCCAGTCACTCGACCACGCCTGACAGGCCCCGATCTCCCCTATTGGCGGAAAAGCCACGGGAAGCGGAATGCACTCTCAAGGTGCCATCAAAGTGCGTCATCTTCTTTCCCTCTCCTCTGCACGGTGAACTGTTGATCACAACTGACCGTCATATATTCGCTACGAACAGCAGGTCGCAACATGTCTTGCCACCTTTTCCTCGTGATAGATTCAATTTCGATCGCGACCGTCGATTACCCCCTCCACGATCTTGGAACGCGGCAGATCATGTAAACCCCAGAGACAGGCCAATCTCTAGGTAATTCTTTGTTCGCATATGATCGACCCTGGTCTCATTAGGACACGGCGACGAGAAGCCGCATCGCCTCGACGCCCCCAACAGAGCCGCGGGTTAATCACGAGAGTCTACAACGACCGGTTTCGCTTTCCGTCTTTAATTCACCTACTGCGACCTACATGTGGCCGGGTTTTCAGGCTGCATCGCAAATGAGCCACCCCCCCATCATTTACGTCAACTACGACAATAGAGATGCCATGCGGTCAGCGTCAACCAGCTCTGCGTTGAGCGTACACGATTCACCTGTCATTTCGTGCGTTCTTTACTGTCGTCACTAATGGAGCTGTTCATTGATTTTCGCCAGTTCTCCGACATTAACACACGATCACTCTGCCACCAATATGCTTCCCAAAAAGCGGCGTAGCACATCACCCGATAGGTGGTATGTTGGTCGCTACTTTTCTAGGCGACCCTGGCAATCTTATCATACAGTGTGTCGCCCGTCCGAAACGCTTCTTCCCGAAGTATAATGGAGTCAATGAGGTATACTGGTTTTCCCCGTCACGTTGACTTATTAAGTTTTTCTCAGTAGGGCGCAGCTGTCGGACAAGGACCACTATTCGCAATCCGCACAAAGTGTCAGGCAACATGATAGGCTTGCTTTCTCGCAGCCTAATCGACCTCCCGCTTTCGGGGTGGTACGCGCAACGTCTGTGAATCATTCGCTCGCGTCTTCTGAGGACGACCAGCTAAGAACCTCGCGGGAAGGAAGTCCTCAGGTCAGCGAGGCTAGCGAGGTGGAGGTGGTAACCCGACCCGTCGTTCGACGTCAGTCGCCGCGCAACGATACCGACGTGTGGGAGCGATATGCGAAACCGACCTTGTCTCCCGATGGCGCCACCAGAAAATGGCAATGTACATGGCCAACCCCGGAAGACCGCAAAAAGCCCACATGTGAATACACCTCCAAAAAGCAACTTGTCAAACGTCATGTCGAAACCACACACTTGCGTTACAAGTAAGCGCGACGTGTTTGCAAGAAGCGGTTTCTCATCTTCCTTAGGCCATTCGTCTGCGAAGTATGCAAGAAGGGTTTCCCACAAAAGACTTCTCTGGACACGCATATGCATGGCCAGTACGTATTCGCCCATCGGAAGGTCGAACCGGTTTATGTTCCTGTTCTCTTAGTACCGGCTCTACGCCGCATGTATGCCGCTATGGATGCGGAATGGCCTTCAAAGATCCTGCCCGAAGGCACCGTCACATGGTTGAGGAGCATGGATATGTTCCAAGACAATCTAAAAAGAAGCACAAGGCTGGTCCGTCCCCTCAAGAGGGTACCGCTGTCGATCCGGGGCGCCCATTCACATTTGTTAGTGGCTCGGAGGAGTAGGTGCCCTCCGACCTACAGCCCCTTCCTTCTTTCACTGGATCTGCGATATTTCACGTGTATTTTCAGAGACCGATATGTATCTTTAAATTTTGGTAACGTCCTTGCGCTGCTAATGTAGCGCAACATTATTTAGGGGACATCCTTCCCAAAACATACCCTCATATACTGCTAGAATATTCAATATATCCCCCCTTGTAGCCTTTTGGTGATGGAATGAACGATTCTGCTTCTGTCATAACATAGGCATGTTCATGAGGGCGTAAGACTCCGCAGCATAGGGACAGATTCATCCGGGTGAACAAGCATCCGGGTGGGAGCGCTGATGTGACAGCTACGGCCTAGGTAAAGGACGCCGCAAGATCAATGTACACGGATGCACATGAGCCGCGTTCCTGCAGTGTGGCGGTTGTTACGATGACAAGAAACCTGAATGGCTTTCCGAACGTCGATGATGAAACAGATTCGGGTGCGAAGAGACGAGCCGGCGTATCTTTCCGCACCTCGCTACGCCTGTCTCTCGGAAACTATCTGACACATGGCGATCAAACGTCAAGAAAAAAAAAGGTGATTTGGATGAGGAAGCTGCCCTGGCAGCGGGAAATTGCCAACAATGAGCTGGACCATTGCTAGCCCTTGTTCCATAATGACAGCCGACGTCAAACCCGCATTGTTATCAGTCGCGATGCCACCACCACCATTCCCGAAATGAGCTGACAGAAGCCGGAAGGAAAGTAATACTTTTGATGCTAAATCCGAATCTGCCCCTACTCCGATATTATTTGGTCACCGTGATGTTGGATGCCATGCACCGCATCTGAGTCAGTGCTGAACGTTGACGCGCAACTCGGGTAGCCTTCTCGGTTGGAGTGAGCGAACCACCGAACCTTCCTTTTCGGGAACAAGCTAGTGCGATTGGCAGCTCGGCATGCCGGCAAAGTCGAAAATGCCTTCCAAGTCTACCCCACCGTTGGGGAGCCTCGCAATTCAGGCTCCATCACTGACACCGCAGCTGGTTCGTGTTTCAGCAGCTACGTGTCACAATCTTAGCCTGTTCAAAGGCGAGTATGTGACCCTGCCTTGCGGGCTGTGGCTCATCCCCCGAAGACCTTCTCAGGGAATACCGCGCACTCGATGACACCATCACGATGAGGTTGAACCGCTCAAACGCACAGTTCCGCGATCGAGATCGCGAAGGAGTTGGCGGCAGAGGCAACATACACGATCGGGCCTGCGCGTATATATGGAAGGAGCTCCTTGGTAAGCCGTTCAGGTTCGTTTCTCGCTCTAAGGGGTGGTTGGGTGAACTGGCGATCACGTTAGAGAATTGGAAGCGAAGAACGGAAATTGTGGACTATTGTGTGGATGCTGTGGACCAGTCCATGAGCGAGAAGCACAAGTTGCTCGACAGGCTCGACGGCGATGCCAAGGCAAAGAGGAAGACGCAGGCTGAACTATTTGCCGACGAGGTGAAGGTCGGTTGGACGCAAGCAGTTTCATTACCGTCAATAACTGCCGCTGATAGTCTGGCGTTTAGAGAAACCAGGTGCGCAATGAACTATCGGTTGAAAAGATAATACGAAAGCGGTCCCTCGAGGGCGAGTGGTACCCCTGACCCTACTGCTTCGATCTCGCTGACGTGAACATCACAGCCTTTCAATCTCGATGTCGATACTTCACACCCCCGGTGAACGATCCTGATGCTAGGAAGTGGTGGGACAGTGCTCAGTCACAAGAAGTACAGTAGTGCCTTTCTCCTCGTTGTTTTCATTCCGGCCCAGCGCTGTCCATCATCTGCATGCGTATTTTCAGATTCGCATACTTGTCTCCTTGGTCAAGCAGTGGTCTTGGTGATTTTACTATTCAGCACAATGATGGTTTTCATTTTCACAATTATATGCTTATGTAATCGTGACGCTATGCATCAGAATTAACCCGATCGGGTCATCCTCTCGGCCACGACTATGTTCACTGCCCTTGTGTTACTCGGTTTGTGTGTGTCGACGCAGGCCGCTGTTCGTCCCCTGACGGTGCAAGACAACGCACAAATTGACATCACAAAGGATGTCAAGGTTCCAGTGGTCCTGGGCGTAATGTCTCGCTGCATAGATGCCATGCTTTGTGAAGCCGTCTGGGACCGCGTGCTCCAAAGAGTTGGCGACAAAGTGGACATCTCCCTCTCTTTCATAGCAAAGTATGTCCGTACCCTGTGAGTCTCCAGGGTTGTTCACATTAATGCGACAAAAAAGACCGGACCCGTCTGATCCCACTTATGGAGTAACGTGCAAGCATGGCCTAGAGGAGTGTGCCGGAAATGTGCACCAATTATGCGTTACCAAATATCACCCCACTTCAGAGTGGTGGCCTTTCGTTCAGTGCCAAAACTTTCAAGGCCGTGATCAAATTGGGCTTCCTGATACTGCCGTCAGTTGCGCAGCGACAGCCGGGTTTGAGTGGGAGACTGATAAGGCGAGCCTGTGCGCCGGCAACGACGGACAAGGGGAGGAAGGCATTAAGCTGCTACAGGAAAGCGTCCAGGATAGTATACGGATGGGCATCGAGTAAGCAATGTCGCCGACACTCTGATCATAACAACTGAGACCGAAGCACAGAAAGAGCTGTACGATCATAATAAATGGGAGGCGAGTCTGCATTCGTGACGGCACTTGGTATGAGTGCGAGGTGCGTGAATTCTAAAGTGCCAACGGAGATAATATTCATAACAGACACAGGGCGGCCACACGGCTGCCGATTTCATCAGGCAAATCAACGAGGAGTACGAACGGTTGAACAGTGTCGATTAGGGGGCGCAGGCACAATACTATAGATTTTGTGTCATCGGATCGTGTGCCCTGATCCCGGCTTGCCAGGTGCAGAAGCAAAGTGTGCACGATGCGGCAGCATGCCGAACTGCCATGTGCACGATTAGCCACCAAGAATCAGCTCGTACACGATGACTACTAGGTTTAATCCTATCAACGGGACTTGTTCACATGAGTGTTGGGTGGATTTTCCACGCAATTTCGAACACGCTTACTGCGCATGAGTGTCCGCACGGCACTGATGAGGTGTATTATGCGGACTTTAACCCCCACATCCTGTTGTGCATAACCGTAGGCTGACTGGTCATAGGACTGATTGAAACCAGCATTGGAGCTCTGGGGTTGCGTCGAGGCCCAGCCGACTGCAAAAGGGGACGAGTTGGACGAGGCAAGGATAAGGAGGAAGGAGAACACACTTCGTGCAAGGAACCGGTCCTCACTGAGCACTGCCACGGCATTTATCAGGAGAAGGGAGACATATAGAATAGCACCGATGGAGAGCATCGTCGTGTTCGGCGTTGAAGAAGAGTTGCGAATGTCGGACGGAGCACCGTCGAGGTGGTAAATGCAGAAGCGTGATCCATCAACGCGTGCGTGACATTCCGCGTGACACAATTTCTCGGTCTCTTGAGTGATTGAGCTGGTGAGGATGCATGCACTCGCGAAAAGCCTCAGACACTGTGGGTCCGGAAACCCATGCCAGACGGCCCCGAGCTCACTCATTTTATAGGCAGGCATGTAGCCCACACCCTGCGGCCCTGTTTCTACCTGGAAAGCACGAGCATGCGCTGGCAGGGTCGGCGAAAGTAGGTCGTGCTTTCTGACATGCCCACTTGTTTCCTGATTGCTCCTGCCACAAGCTATTGGAGTCCCATGCAATGGATCCAAGAGAAATTCGCTCCGGCGCCAAAGAAGGCGTCTGAACGTGTGGTCAAGCACCAGGAGGGTCCCGATGCGGCTCCTGCTCAGGATGAGGTGTTCCAAGGGGCACCTGCGACCGACACACGGAAAAAGGATTCTACTTCCAAGAGAAAACAGACTACGGAAGTCTTGAAGCGAGTCAAACAACCCGCGCACGAGGTGCACTTGGTCGTTGTACATGAAAGACAATCATTGAGATCCTCTAAATCTTAGCACAAATACTCCACAGCGAACTTCAAGATTTCACATAGGAAGCTGAACATGCTCGGGAGGCAAATATCTGGGAAACCCATCGATCATGCTATAATGCAGATGCGGTTCAGCGAGAAGCGCGCCAGTGGTCGCATCAAGAGTATGTTGGCCACCGCAAAGCTTCACGCGAGCGTATATAAGAAGATGGATCCCTCCACATTGGTTATCTGTGAGTGCATCCCCTTCGGTCGTCCTATTCGCTCACTTGCGCATTTGTGTAGCTGAGGCGTGGGTGACCAAGGGGCCGAAGCAACTCAAGCGTCTTGAGCCCCGGGGACGAGGGAAGTTTGGCATTCGCGTACATCCAGATTCACGGCTGAACGTAATCTTGCGGCCGGGCAAGACTTTTGAGCAGCAACAAGAGGAGAAGCGTAAGATGCGGTTAAAGAGGATAGTATCGGCCGGCATCGTTCGCGAGGACGTTCCTCTCCGGAACCCAGCAGCGACGTGGCAATGGTAGACATTTTACTAGGCCAAGTATATAGCATTTTAGGCGTAAATGTCACAGCCACCAGGTCGTGCAAGCTAACACGTCGCTGTGGGAGTCCAACCATCACACAAAACGATGTTGCAGCGCTGGCGGACAATTTCCTTGCTCCTTGCGAGCTCACTACTTCCTTCCTTTGTTTTGGCCGGCCCAGCGTTTGAAAACACGGCCATAGTACGCACCATTGAACTCGGCGGCTCTCTCGTACACGTCAGTACCACATACGCTGTCAAGGCACTCGAGCCTGGTCAAACTGCATACCACATCGCCCTCGGAAAGGATGAGAAGGGAAAGACGAGTTGGATAGAAGCCAAGGTCAAAGGCCAGGCGCAACCGCTCCAAATCATTGACCTTGGAGAACGCGACGGGTGGGTCGCCGTTTGACGCACTTACGGAGTTTGACCCCAACGTGTTTAAAGTGATGTCCATGAATTTGCTGTGACGCTGCCGCGAAAACTCGCTGTCAATGGGATGATCAATCTTGTTCTCGAGACGATCCAGACCCATGCAACGCATCCCTACCCTGCACAAGCTGCGCAGACAGACCCTCAACTTTTGAAATATGACACCGACTTATTCGTGCTTAGCCCCTACACCACTCTCGTTCAGCGTACCAAACTCAAGTGTGTATAGTTCAGGGCATGTTCTCTTCGCACAATTAATTGTCTGTACAGGTCCTCCTCCCCGGACATCCTCTCTTACTCTACACCCGAGGGGGTTGATGAATTTGTTGGAGAGGCTTCAGTGACCAAGTCGGGCGCTACCATCACATACGGACCTTATCATAATGTGGCTTCTTCAACGAGCAGCGAGTTCCTCTCGAGGCACCAACAGCCTGTGTCCGTGCACTACAACTATGACCACCCCGTTCTCGAGATCACGAAGCTTCAACGTTCAGCTGAGATTAGCCACTGGGGATCTAACCTCAATATCGAGGACAATATTCACCTCCGCAATGCTGGCCCTGAGTGAGTATGACGCACCGTCTTGTCGTCCGTTGATTGTTGATCGTCGCAAAACGTGTGCAGCCTCAAAGGACACTTTTCCCGCCTCGAGTACCAGGGCCAAAGCCATTTCGGTCGCGTGTCCGCGCACATCCTCAGTGGTTTGATTCTGCACCTTCCTCCGGGCGTGACCAACGCATACTATTTCGACATGAACGGGAACGTCTCTACGTCCCATCTACGCAAGACGCCCTCCGTACCCAAGGGTAGCAAGGCTATACAATACAGCATCCTTGAAATGCGCCCAAGGTACCCGCTTTTGGGTGGGTGGAACTACTCGTTTACTCTTGGATTCGACACCCCACTCCAAGATTCCGTGAGCTGGGATGCAACGAACCAGAGGTACATCGTTGGTGTTCCGGTCTGGACACACATTCCCGGATCGGTGGTAGACGATGCCGAGGTTAAGATTATTTTGCCGGAGGGCGCGATGTAAGAGTTTCAATTTCATACAAAGGGGCGACAGAACATTTAATGGGCGTGTCACAGTGACATTGAGGTCGCAACACCTTTCCCTGCCTTGTCGAGTACCGTCTCGACGCACGTGAGTTACCTTGACACGACGGGCCGACCGGCTGTCTCGTTGACGTTCAAAGATTTGACTGACAAACACACTGCCATGATATATGTACGCCGAGAGGTTCTGTGTTTGGATGGAGTTGCTGACTTGAGGGGGTGTAGGTTTCGTACAAGGTACAGCTGTCGGCGCACCTGAAGAAGCCGATCGCGGTCGGTGCTGCGTTCATGTCGTTGTTTATGATTGGATTGGGAGCTAGACGGGTCGATCTCAGACTGCACAAGCCGTAGTGTAGTACCGAAAACAATGCAATACAACCTTGGCTTGATGTTCGCCAGACGCGTTCCTAGTGCGCTTCGGTTTGTGCGCACCCTCGTCTCACCTCCCCGCCCATCCAACGCACGCAAGCTCCTCCGCCCGTATGACCTCGCGCTGCAGCTCAAGCAGCTCTCCGCAGACGGCCATGTTGACGCGGCAGTCCAGCGCCTTCGCTCCGTGCCCAGAGATGCTCAAAACGTCGCGGCATGGAACACCATGCTCTCCCTCTGCATGTCCCATAAAAAGTTCCAGCTCGCGTATACGCTTTTCGTAGACGCAAGTCCATCCCTCTCTCCGCGCCGGCCTCTCTGATCCTGCCCTCCAGATGAAGCGCCGTGGTTTCTCCCCAAACATCTCCACATTCGTGACCATGTTCAAGGGTTTCTCTCAGATCTCTGACTGGTCGAAACATCCCAAGCAGCTCGCCAATGCGCACGCCCTGTGTCACTGTTACCTCAAGCATATACACACTATCAAACACCACGATCCTGACAATGTCGAGCAGCTGTCTACAGCTCCCCTTGTCATCTACATATCCATCCTCGGTGCCGCGGGCGATATTCAAAAGATATTTGATGTCTACTTTGCTATGGATCAAGATGGTCCAAACGCGCCGAATAAATTCGTGTTTACGGCCATGTTTCGCGCCATTGCCAACCACCACGACCGCGTAGGTGCCATTTCCGCCCGCGAGACGGCTGCTTCAGATGCGAAACATGTCTGGTTGCAAATTGAAAAGATCATGCAGAAACGTCCAGATTTTGAGCTCGACTCCCGTCTTATCACAGCCACCATACAGGCACTCACCTGCGGTCGACCCGTTGACCAGAATCTCGCGTTAGACATCATCGCTAGCCACCTCGGTCTCACGCGACCCGGCCACCCAGACCCTTTCAAGCTCTCTCCCCATCTCAACCACTGGACACTCGATGCCGCTCTTCAACTCTGCATCACAATGCAGAAATTCAGGCTCTGCATCCATTTCATGCGCCTCGTCATGGACAATCTCGACTTCAGTCGGCCTGGCGTTCGCTCGCTTGTGGCCAGATCGCACATTCACAAGCTCCTACGCGCCCACGCATCCCTTGCCATGTCGGCCTCTCCGCACGAGTCCCTGGCCATTGATGCACTCAAGTGGTGCCTGAAGAACGATGCAGCATATGACATGCCTGATTTGCGTCCAGACATGCGGACCTATCACCTCTTGCTCACGACTTGTTTCCGCACCGGCGATTGGGACGGCGCAATCCTGTCATTCCAGCTCATGACGGGCATCCAGACGGATTGCTTTTATGAATCCAGGGGCAAGGTTTCCCCAAAGCAGCTGGAAGGCAGGCATCTCGAGCCCAACGTGGAGACCATGTCCCTTGTCGTGCGCACCGCGTTGCAGACCAAGGACGATACCAAGTGCTTGCAGGCAATTTGGCTTGCAGAGTACGTCGGTATCGACGACCTCCTCCGAGACGAGACCGCTGGTTCGTACTATCGGGCTTCATTTGCTCGAGCGCTGGCGAGTGCCGCCAACCGATTGTTGGATGACCCGAGGACGGAGCACCGTCGGGAGTGGCTTGTTTCGCTCAAAGCACGGAGCCAGGAGGTGGCTAGCACTTTGGGGTATGCGTCCAAATCAAACACGTTTACGTTGGGCAATACGGCCACGTTGGTACAGGAGGGCGGTACGGTCTCGTCCGAATTTGCCGCGAGAAGCGGTAAGCCGCTCAGTAATTAACGGTTTACTTCCGCATGTCGCACCTCCGAGTCAATTTCCTCCGCAGTCGCGCATAAATTATATTTACAAACTAGATAAGGCAAGCGAAGGGGAATAACGAAAGACAATAACGAAGCGTCCTCGGTAGGCTACCGATTAACCCTGCAACCAAAAGTCCGATGATAGGAAGGTATGATATAACAGCCCGGCACAGGTAACTACAAGTGGGATTACGCGATCGAATTTGGACGATCTCCAAACTTTGAATGGTCAGTTTTGAAGCCGGGCGTCGGGGGAGTAAAAAGTGTATCTTCTGTCAGTGCCATTGACACGGGCTGGTACGTATGTGGGAGTTCCCCCGAGATATGCTCCATTGGCATGGGGGTGAGCCTACCAGGCGTCCTACGGATTGGGGCGTGTTTTCTTCGGCGTCTGCAGAGCCAAGCGATGCCCACGATGATAAGCGCGATCAGTACGAGAGCATTTAGCGCCATAATGCCAAGAACTGCGGGGAGAAAGTTGGACAGATTTGTTATCGCCGTTGCCACTTCGGTCGACAGCGAAATCGTTGTGGATCCGGATTCGGCGTTTGAAACGTTGTAGGTGATGTTAGTGTTCGGCGTACCGCCTCGGGCATTATGGAACTCGATAGAGGCCTGATTGGGGTCGATGAGAGCAAGCATTTGAACATAAGGGTCGCCCATGCTTCCTGAGGACGTAAAGTCCCCAAAGTCGTAAAGGGTATAGATCGAGCGGAGGACGTTGTCACCGATTAACCAGTCACTAAGCCACGAGTCAGACGGATCATGACAAGCGTGGATTAAAAAGACGTACAATTGACCAGACCCCACGGAAACGCTTTGTGGGATGAAGGCACCTACACAGGTGCTCGAGTCTCCTGTGGCGGAAGGCGTGACATCGAGCGGATGAATGGGAAAAATCTGATTGCTTGACAGCCTGTCAACGTGAACTTGTTTCAAGAAAAAAAATGGGGGCATACTCTATTTGAAGGGCCATGTCAATCTCGACATCGCATGGAACAATCCATTGTCCAAGGGAGGCATCGTACTGTGCACCGGAAACGCCGCCGTAAATGGCGTTACACACGGCTTCAGGGGCGTATCTTGAGATCACCGTCGGCTTTATCCATGATCGTTTCGAGCACATCATTTAACGAGCACTTACGTGTATGATGTGCCACTGTCGATTGAAACGACGGCTTTATTCTGTGGCGCCGCAGCTACAGTGGTCGAGACGGTAATTGTCTTTGTCCCTACAATAAACGAGTCCAAGAGAACACTCCAACGGGTTGGTCCGTGGACCGGCCATGTTGGAATCTTATTCGTACTTGTGACGTTGGCATAAGTGGGATCGGTTTCGCCAACAGAAAAGGTTCCTTGGACGCCGTCGCCGTTTGAGGTACTTTGGAGCGAGAAGGCAATAAAATTGGGTTCACTCGTGTTGTCATGAAAGAGGTTGTAAAGGAGCGTTCGGCCCGAGGAGGAGCCAGTCTGGTTTATGGCAAGGTCAATAGTGGAAAGGGAATCAAAGCCGAGGCCTGCGATGCCTGATGCACCGTATGACAGCGATGGATTCTGGGCCGAGGAAACGTTCAAGTATGCTTGCTGGGGCACAGTGATGCTGACCGCAGAATTAGCTGTGGACAGTCGAGAATACCAAGATTGCCAAGCTACCCTGCAAACTCTGCCGAAGCAAACGCTACTTGACCCTGGGCCCAACCAATGCCGTACTGACTGGGATGAGTTTTAACGAAGCTAGGCGAGCGCTGCAATGCTTACGGTAAGGTTCAAGTTCGTCGACTGAGTAAGAGGTCAGTTGGGATTCACGACTGGTGGGCGGGTGTACTGACGGTAACCTCGGCACTGGGAAGCGATCCCGGAGAAGGAATGATCCAGAGATCTGAGAAGCGAAGATGGTCAAGGAAGGCAGGCAGGGGAACACGACTTACCAGCCGAGCCGGTGTCGAGTTGCACGGGAAGCGCTGTGTTTGGGTGAGGTTCGACATTCCGGGGGACACAGCACACGCGCTCACAGACGCCGCCGATGGTAATCTGTGGGGCGAGTGAGTGGGGGCGGGCTGGGGAAAGGAAAACACGTACATTGGCCATGTAAATCACATCTTGCACGTCGCTAACAAGGCGCTGTGAGGAACATGGAACGGCAAAGGGGCAGATATATACTTGCTGGAGAGAGAGTGAGAGCGCTGCTGAGCCGCTTCTGCGCTGGGGAGGCGGTGGTCTGTGCGCTTTGTGTACGGGCACGGTGATGGCCATTGGAAAGAAAACTATTAGTGGCTGTGCAGCTATCGGGCACACGACCCGGGCCACTTCCGATTCCGATTCCGACCGCAGACCATGAGCACGGCGACGAGAGCGAGCATCCTCCGGCTCATCCACCTCGCCGCTCAGCATCCCACCTGCCCCTGCCATCGCGGCGCTTCCCTGCCCCACACCAGGCACTTTGCCACACCCCTCCATGCCGTCGAGAAAGAGTACGCCTTCGAGGTGCGTCCCCAGCTTGCTACCCCCCTCTCCAATCTCACATCCCCTCAAAGGTCGCCGCATCCAACCTCAGGTTCGGCGATGGCGTCACCCGCGAGGTCGGCATGGATCTCAAGAACATGAAGGCCCGCAAGGTATTTCCCACAGTCCCCCGCCCCTCCCTCCTTGCACATCTCCCCACCACAGGTCGGCGTCTTCACGGACTCCACCGTGGCCAAACTCAGGCCAATGGCCGTCGTGAGTGACCCCCCGTCGCTGCCCCTTGTCCCGGCCAACCCCGTCTAGGCCCTCGAGTCCCTGCAGTCTCAGGAGGATCTTCCCTTTCAAGTGTACGATCAGGTAGTCACTGAGCCTACCGAGGAAAGCTGGAGACACGCCATCGACTGGGCCAGGCAGCACGACTTTAGTCATTTCCTGGCGTGAGTACCCCGTGCAGTCCCCGCAGCCTCCTAACCCCCGATCGTCCACCGTAGTGTTGGAGGCGGAAGTGTCATCGACACCGCAAAAACGGCAAACTTGTTTGTACCCACTTTTCCCCTGCCACACGATCTCACTTCTGACAGGTTTACCGTTTACAAAGACAATGACCTGATGGACTTTGTCAACGCCCCCGTGGGAAAGGGGCTTCCCATCGCTCAGAGCCTGCGACCCCTCATTGCAGGCAGGCCTCCGTCCCCTGGGATCTTTTCTCGCATCGTCTGACCCAGTGTTAGTCCCCACCACTGCCGGAACCGGCTCCGAGACCACTGGAGCGGCGATTTTCGACGTCACTTCACGCGCATTCAAGACCGGTATTGCGAATCGTGCCCTCAAGCCCGTGCTAGGAGTGGTCGATACTGCAAACACCGAAACCTGTCCCACCGCCGTACACATCAGCGCTGGCCTCGACGTCCTTTTCCACAGTATGGAGAGTTACACTGCCATCCAGTGAGAACAAGTAACAGCTGGTTCAAGTTTGTTCTCGCTCATCTCTTCTAGTTATACGGAACGGACGCCTCGTCCGTCCAACCCAATTCTCCGCCCGGCCTACCAAGGGAGCAACCCAGTCGCAGACATTTTCTCCATGTGGGCCCTCAGAAATACGGTCAAGTATCTCCCTCGCATTGCTAAAGACAGTACCGATCATGAAGCAAGAAGTCAAATGCTGTGTGTATTTTTCAACGGATAGCCCTGGCGAATTACTTACATGGACGCTGCAGTTTGGCTGCTTCCTTTGCCGGTATTGGATTCGGAAATGCCGGCGTTCACCTATGTCATGGGATGAGCTACCCGGTAAGTGTTGGTGGTAGCAAGTTCATTTGATTCCCTCATGAGAGGGTCAGATTTCTGGTTTGAACAAGAGAGGCCCGAAATACAAGCACCCAGGATACCAAGTCGACCATCCTATTATCCCCCATGGTGTCAGGTACGCTACAGAGCTCACGCCGCGTTTCATCGTAGTTACCTGTGAATCGTTTTCAATAGCGTCGCCTTGACAGGACCCGCAGGTATGTTTCGAGGTTTTCCCAATATAATGTCTCTTATCCCCCAACAGTCTTTCAATTTACTGCGCCATCGTCGCCCGACCGCCATCGGGAAGCATTGGCAATCTTTAACAACACAACGGTGACCGACCCTTCCATCACCAGTATTCCAGACTCTGAGATTGGTTCTTACTTGCACGAGTCGATTGCTCGCTTCCTCGATGGGCTCGGCGTACCACGCGGTCTAAAGGCGGTAGGCTATACGAAAGATGACATTCCCGGGCTTGTCGAGGGCACAATTCCACAGCGTCGCGTGCTGGACCTTGCCCCAAACATTGGCAATGTTGTTGGAGAGGATGGAAGGGAACATCTCACACGGATCATGGAAGCATCTCTGGAATACTAATCAATGTGTATCATCTGGATTCTGGACCGTGTCGTTTGTGTAACATGAGAAATTTCTTGGTTTACTCATACCGACTTGGGCATAGTAAATTTGAATAGCACCATGACCTTGGACCACAATCGCCGAAGTAGGTTCAGACCATGTATTGATCTTCACGACGGAAAGGTGAAGCAGATCGTTGGTGGTACTTTATCGGACAATGATCCAGGAGCACTCAAGACAAATTTCGTCGCAAGGTCCGTACACTGACCGTCAAGCATCAAAATCACCTCATCATCTCCAGCCAGTCCGCAGGGGACTTTGCACGGCTATATAAAGAACACGACTTGCAAGGCGGGCATATCATAAAGCTAGGGCCTAGAAACGAGGATGCAGCGAGGGAGGCATTAGAGGCGTGGCCAGGTTTGTCTCTCGACCTGGGTCCCCTGACGACACGCTCCATCGCCATCGCGCGTTTCAGGTGCTTTACAGATTGGCGGTGGAATAACGGCCGCCAATGCACAAGAATGGTTAGATGCGGGTGCCAGTAAGGTGGGCACAACGCTGAGATGTGTTGACCGCCTCACTCCGTTCAGGTCATTGTTACCTCATATCTCTTCCCCGGCGCAAAATTCTCCCGGGAGAGACTCGAAGCTATTTCTAGAACCGTTGGGAGGGCAAGGCTTGTCGTGGACGTGAGGTTCGCCAGCCCTTTTGTGTGTGTGTGTGTGTGGACTCATTCAAGTCGCTCATGACGTCGATGAGTAGCTGTCGTCGCCAAAGGGAAAAGTGGTTCATAGCCATGAACAAGTGGCAAGACATCACAGACATGGAAGTATGCAAGGGTGGGTTGGCAACGATCGTCCATCTTAACTCAGTCGGTGACCATAGTCACGGTAACCTAGAGACGTTCGACACGCTGTCAGAACATTGCAGGCAAGTAGAAGGGCATCGGTTACATACGAGCGTCCGACTTGATCCTATCTAGCGAATTTCTCATCCACGCCGCTGATGTCGAGGGACTCTGCCAAGGGATCGACGAAGAACTCGTGAAAAGCCAGTAGCAGGTCCATCTTTCCGTGTGTCGTGGACTGATCCGGATCTCAGAGCTTGGCGAATGGGTAACGATGCCAACCACGTATGCTGGGGGAGCAAAACGTAAGATGATCTCCAGTCCAAGTTGGCAAGCCGCTGATCATACACAGACGTCTCGGATCTCGCTCTCGTGAATTCATTGTCGAACGGAAAAGTCGATCTGACTTATGGCAGGTGAGAGACGCTCCGCCGAGGTTGCTGACACGTATTCACTGTGTCAAAGCTCGCTCGACATCTTTGGGGGCACACTGGTAAAGTTCCAAGATCTCGTGGAGGTTATGAGGCGCAAGAGTGTAGAGTAACTGTCACTGTACTTAGTCGGGACGATCGTGAGAAACGTGGCTGAAATACTATACAGCACTTCGTTCGCGTAAGCGGGACCACATCCGCCTGATTACACAAAGAACCTTCAGAATGCCCGGCAAAGTCAAGGCCTACGAGCTCCAATCCAAGTAAGCATCCAACATGCCCATCCAGTTTTTGGGCCTGATCCAAGTGTTATAGGTCCAAGAATGACTTGACCAAGCAACTTTCCGAGCTCAAGCTCGAGCTGCTGAACCTCCGGGTGCAAAAGACCACCGGAGGGGCTCCTTCAAAACTCACCAAAATGTACGGTTTGGTCATTGCTCAGTGTTCGTTTGGGGCTCACATGTATTCTTCATCATAGCAACGTCGTGCGCAAGTCAATCGCACGGGTCCTGACTGTGATGAACCAGAAATCCCGTCAAAATCTCCGGGAGTACTACAAGAACAAGAAATTTCTCCCCCTTGACCTCCGGCCGAAGAAGACGCGTGCAATCAGACGGCGGCTGACCAAGGTAAGACGCTGAGCCAGATGCCGTCTGTGGAACTGAGGCGACATGCGTGAATCCACAGCACGAGGCGTCACTAAAGACGGAGAAGCAGCGCAAGAAGGA
Source organism: Tylopilus orsonianus (assembly GCA_038089095.1). Lineage (NCBI taxonomy): Eukaryota > Fungi > Basidiomycota > Agaricomycetes > Boletales > Boletaceae > Tylopilus > Tylopilus orsonianus. The sequence continues at coordinate 276 of JBBPKE010000472.1, read as the reverse complement.
CATCCACTTCCCTGCGCGTAGATACGCAGTCAAGGCATGAGAGTGCAACGGCGGATCATGTCTTGTGTCCCTTGTCACCATGATGGAGTTGGTGTCGTTTACATGCATCTGATTTTGTATGTCCTAGGCCCTGTATGACATGACGTGCTGTGCCTACTGAGCTGCCATGGGATTGATTTTGACAAGGTTTACTGAGATACTGCTGGCACAGAGACGCGGACCGAGCTCATTGTTGCTGTGGTCGATCCGGACTAGGCGGGGTTGGGAAATAAAGCA
>JBBPKE010000470.1:6475-16572 GCA_038089095.1 Tylopilus orsonianus | reverse complement strand
CTGATGCAACAGATGTGCTTGGATGAAGCCAACAAATCAGCTACCTGCTGGTTTAATAAAGCCCTTACCAGTTCCTAATGGACCATGGAAAGAAATCTCTGTGGACTTCATAACAGATCTCCTGGAAAGTAAAGGGTTTGACTCAATCTTAGTGGTTATAGATCGATTTTCAAAAGAGGTAGCTTTTATTCCCACCAACAAAATAGTGACTAGTCTTGAAACAGCAAGACTGTATCGAGATAATGTATGGAAGCATCACAGACTTCCTGATTCAATCATTAGCAATCACAGACCACAATTTGCTTCACAATTAATGAAAGATCTGTGCTTGATGCTACAGATAATGCCAAAGCTGTCAATGGCTTTCCATCCCCAAACAGATGGTCAAACAGAAAGGGTTAATTGAGATTTACAGCAATATCTCTGATTGTTCACAAGAAGCAAAAAGATTGGGCAGAATGGCTAAGCCTGGCTCAATTTAATTATAACAACAGAATGCACTTGTCAATGAGCAAGTCCCCTTTTGACGTCACAAGGTCCTATATGCCAAGAATGGGCATAGAACCACAGATGACAAAGAGTTCTGCTGTGCAGGAATTTGTAAAAGAGTTTTCTGATACCTTTATTCAGGTTAGAGATAATTTGGAAAAGGCTCATGTTAAGATGATGGCATGGGGAGATAGCTGGAGACCGAATGTTGAATATTTGATTGGAGACAAAGTTTGGCTCTTCACCTCACATCTAGATTTGCAACAATCTGGTTACTTATCTTTGAAGCTTATGAAAAGATTTATTGGACCTTATGAAATAACTGATATCATAGATTCAAACACTGTGTGTTTGAAATTACCCAGTTCCATGTGCATTCATCCAGTTGTGAACATAAGCCACATTAAACCTTATAAAGAAAGACTCTCAGGACAACCTGTTGTTGCTCCTAGATCTATCAATATGGATGATGAAGGACAAGAGGAATGGGAGGTTGAGAAAATAGTGAATTCTTGCCTCAGGGGCAATGGGCTCCAGTTTTTAGTTCACTGGAAAGATTACAGCAATAAAAATCATACTTGGGAACCTCAGAGCAATTTATCAAAAGCACAGGCTGCTATTGATGAATTTTACAAAGTAAATCTGACAGCTCCATGTTATCTTAAACTTATTAATGCAAAGTTCAAGAATCTGGGCTTCCGCTCTTATGAGAACCTCACCAAATGTCTTCCTTCTCTGATTGGTTGTCTGGAATCCGAACCCTAGAAGGGGGTTAGTGTTGAAAACACCATATTTTTACTTTTACAATGGTGCTACTTTTTCATGTCACATGACCTATGGCTGTGCTTATCACATGATTTATCATGTGACTTAAGGCTGTGCCTCCTTAGTCAGCAATGGCTGTGTTGTGGCAGTGCCATGACATCATAATGACATTATAGTCTAGACTAGTCTAGTCTAACACATGTATTTAATTACTGTCATAGAACCTTTTGGAATGTTCTATTACTATACCCTTATATAGTTATAGTGTAGATTCACACACCAGCCCTAAGCTGGTCCATGCACTGGTCTGTACAATATATATAGCTGTCAATGCAATGCTCAAAGACTCTAGTTTAGTCTTTATGGCATTTCAACTACAACACTCAACTCTTATAGTTAGATCTTAGTGTGGGCCTAGGCAAGCACAGTATTGTGCAGCTGTTGGCTTCAATTTGCGTGATCTGACCAGATCTTGAACTGGTGGTTAGCTCCTTCAAGGTGATGATGCCATTGCTCTAAAGCATTGATTATGGCCAGCATTTCTTTATCTGCTATTGGATAATTCTGTTACTCTAGGGTCATTGAACTTGAAGAGAAGGCTACTGGATGCCATCTTCCTTCTATTTGCTAACTAAGTACCACTTTGGTGGCAAAATCAGAAGTATCACATTCCACTCAGTAAGGGGTTTCCTCATCTGGATACATAAGTACCAGTGCTGTGATAAATGACTTCTTCAGTGTATCAAATGCTTCTTGCTCTTTCTCAGTCCAAATAAAGGGCTTATCCTTTTTTGTGAGATTATTCAATGGTCTTGCCATAATGGCTGTAGCAGTCGCTACCACCACTGATAATGGCCGGTGCCACTGAGTAGTCGCGGACTCTGACAAGATGCCTATGATGTGAGAGGCCACTAGTATCAGCCATGAGGCAGTAGGTCTGTACAGGTAGTTACTACAGATAGTCTTGCTGGACATCCGATAGATGGTCTGTGCACAGTGCCTGTACATATATATAGACCGAATAGCCCATAGCAGACCCTCCAATCTGCTATACTGGGTTTGTCTCTAGTAGAGCGCACTCTAGTGGCCCAGTAGTAAGTCCTCTAAGTGAGGCATAGCCGAGTGGCTGTTGATGCATATGCATAGCCATAACAACCGTAGTCATTACAATGGCGAAGTTTTTTATGAATCAATGATAGAAGTTGACCAGACTAAGGAAGCCTCTTACTTTCTTGACTGTGATAGGAACTGGCCACTCAAGCACAGCTTTCATCTTATCTTCTGCCATATAAATACCATCTTGTGTCATGATCATGCCAAGCATTTCCACTTTTGTAATCAAGAAAAAACACTTTTCTGGCTTTACAAATAGATTATGATCCTTTAATCTCCAAAGGACTTCCTTGACAACTTTGTCATGTTCTTCTTGATCCTCCATGAACATAAAGATCAGAAAGTCATCCATATAGACTATGCAAACTTTATGCATGTTGTAAAAGATGTCATTCATCATATTTTGAAATATAGCAGGCAAGTTGCTTTGCCCAAAGAACATTACTAACAGTTCAAAACTGCCATGATGTGTGGTGAATGCAGCTTTCCATTCATCTCCTTTCTTTATCCTAATGTTATTGTACCCCCATTGGAGGTCCATCTTGATACAGAGTTTTGCTTCTTTGAGCTTGTCTATTAGGTCCAAAATAAGCAGTAAAGGGTAACCATTTCTGACCATCCATTCATTTAGATACCAATAATCCTGAACCATTCACTTCCTGCTATCCTTTTTAGGAATGAAGAGCACTGGTGACATTTGTGGTGATTTGGAAGGTCTAATGTAACCTTTCTTCAACTGTTCATTGATAAAATCATCCACTCCTTTCCTTTCTTTGGGTGACATAGAGTATAGCTTAGCCTTCTTTGGCTGGAATCCTGATTTTAAATCTATCCCATGGTCCCATGGTTTGTGAGTCAGCATTCTTTCTGATGACTTCTTCGAGAATACATCATAGAATTCATGCAAATATTGATGAGGCACTAATTCTTCTATGGTTGTTTCTCTTTTGTTGGCTGGGCATTCTATTGCCTTAATTTTCAGGTATATGTGTCTCATGTTCTCTACTTCTTTATTCAGTAAGGATCTCAAGAAGGTGGATCTATTCCTTAGAAGATTACAGCTTCTTGGGCATTGTCAGAGTTTAACTTCTCCTTTCATCCAATCTATCTCAGGATTATGCTTCTTAAGCCATGTATATTCTAAGATCAGATTGTTTCTTCCTAGATCTGTTACTTCTGCGATGATTTTCTCTCTATGGCCATTGTAGTCTATTATTAACTCTGCAGTGTGAGTTATATCTCCTGCCAAGTTCTTGGTTCTGTCAACATTGAATACTGGTATTGGTTTTTCCAGTTTTAGTAATGGGACACCATTCTTTTGGGCCTATTCTCTGTTGAGGAAGATGCCATTTGTTCCACTATCTAGGAGTGCTTCAGCCTTTTTCATATTACTCTTTTGGGTCGGTGATGAAATCCAAACCTCCAGATTAATCTCTTTTTTCTGGTTTACACTGCATACTAGGATTCTGTCTGGAATCTCAGAATCTATTCCATACTTTTTTTATTTTATTTTTGTTAAGATCAAATTAAACCTGGATTCCCATCCAGCATGTTCATCTTGAATTGTGGTCTCAGTTTGTTGAGAATTTATCCCTGTACTATCAAAAGCTCCTTTACCCCACTTGGTCTCTTCAAGTGAAGCCACTTCTGATAGTGGTGCCATACTGATTGCTTTGATTACTAATTGAGCAATTCTATCTCCAACAGCTACCTTAAAGGATTCTTGTCTGTGGTTAAATATACAGATGAATATGTTCCCTCTATAGTCAGAGTTGATAACTCCTGCTCCAATTTCAATCATTTTTTTGATGGCTAATCTGCTTCTTGGTGTAACCCTTCCATAGAACCCTTCTGGGATCTGAACTTGGATCTTAGTATTGACAAGTCCTTGTTGTCCCACAGGGATCTCCTTTTCTTCAGCTGCATATAGGTCATGACCAGCTGCTTGATCTGATCCTTTTGTTGGGATCTTAGCCTTTTCTAAAGATTTCTTGATTTTTATGGGTTTGAGGATTTTTGTGAGAGAATAAATGTCCACTATATTATTGGTAATACATCTATCTCACAGTGGTCATTGCTATTGTCCAAAACTGCATATCTATTGCTTTTAGCCTCCTGAGGTTCCAGATTCCTCATTTGGCTTTTCCTTTTCCCTTTCTATCTAAGGCAAGGATATCCTTCAATGCCACTATCACCACCTTGGGGGTCAAACCTTGCACCAAGGTGGCAGCATCCAAATCCTCCTGATCTGTCCATGTCACAGCTGCTCTATCCATGACCTCATTCTTCAAGCTAGGACCTGGATCCATTGCTCATATGGTCTTCCCTTTGGTGGTTCTCTTGGTGCAATTGTTTCAATGGCCACCTCCAAGGAACTTGCACTTGGGACATTGCTTGAACTTGGCCTTCTGGCAGTCCTTGATAAGATGGTTCCCTTGGCAGTGGAAGCACTGTTCCTTTTTGTTTACCACATCAATGTCCATAGTGTTTGGGTCTTGACACAGTGCAGATCTCTTATTTTGGGCATTATTAAAAAATGCATCCCTCTCTCCTTTCTCTGCCATGTTGAAGGCATTGAGAGCTTGTCTAATCTTGAGAATGTTCATTCTTAGTTGCAAGAAGTTATGGGTCCTCTTACCTCTGATGAAGAGTTCCTTTCAGATCTCTCAGTGTACTTCTGCTTCAAGCCAGTCATAGGCTTGTTCTTCACTAATCAGATCTTCCTTGTAAAGACCAATGTATCTGGTCAGGTAGGTATGGGTCCATTCTTTTGGACCTTGTATGTAACTCTTCATTTTTTTGATTACAATATCTTGGTGGTTGCCAGCTAAGAATCATAATCTTAACTCATTCTCAAGATCTTCTAATGATGGCCAGCTGGTATGACCATTATCATCCTTCTTTTTGTATTCCTGGATCTTTATTTTTGCCCATGTCAGGGTGGCGGTGGTTTTGGGCTTATGGACATCCCCAATCCTTGTTAGTATTTCATATCCCTTTTCTTTCAAAGTATAGAATGCTTTGGGATTACATTTTACATAAATCTTTATTCTAGCCCACCAATTCTCAAACTTTTGTGGGATTCCATCATAGTTCCCCAGATCCAGAATAGGATCTATCTTTTTGGTAAATCTAGGCACCATAGGGGCAGCCAGAGCATGTGCACTTCCTGCTACTCCTGGTAGCTGGAGGGCAGCCAACTTCCTTCTGGTCCTTCTGGTATTCTCTTTTGCCTTTATTGCCTCTTCTTCAGTGAGATGGACCCTTTTGATGAGCTTCATTAGCTCTCCATTGGTGTCATTTAATGTTTCGACCAATGCATTGACCTGTCCTTTGAGCTCCTTCAATAAAGACATCTCTTAAGAAGAGATGGGGAGGTGGAATATGAGCAGAGGGGGTTTCTTCTTTAATGAAGACTTCTTCTTCGTCTTCTGAGTTATAATCAGCTGCTAAGACTTTGTCTTCAAACAGCTCTAGTTGGTAGATGACTAGGTCTTTAAAGTCAAGTATCTCTTCTTTTCTTTTGACTGGCAAGGTCACTCTTCTTTTGAAAGGGGATGGAGATGGGTAAAAGTCAAAATCCCCATTTGTGTCATTAGGGTCAACTTGTTCCAATTGAAACCTTTCCCAGAACTCAAGGGTTCTGGTCAGCTGTTTTCTTAAAGCCTGGTGAAAGGTTTCATCTTCTTGGGGTAAGATCATCCAATTGTATGTAGGGTGGCAAATGCCAAAAGTAAACTAAGTCTAGAGAACTGTATTCCCTCCAGATAAACTCTAGCCAATAGCCTGCTAGATATTTCTACTAGTGTGAAAAGTGGTGACACAAGCACTTGAACTGAAGTTCAACAAAAGAGAAGGGTAGGTAGGTAGAGGTGGACACAAATCCAATTAAACCCACTTAAGGGTACCTCTTACAGCACCATAAGGTATACTGCACTCTCTTGCCCCTATCTAGGCTGCTTTACTTAAAAAGGAAAATATGCAGGCAGTAACACCTGAGCAAAGGTAAAAGTAGTAGGTAGATCCCATTAAGCCTCAGGTCTGACTGTAGTTCCCATTTTATGATCAGTAATCGATTGTGAAAGGGTGTGAGGGAGGGGTGGATAGAATAGTTCTAATGAAGCATCAGGCTACACTGTACAGCATCTGTCCTAGCTCACACTTGAACTACTTAAGAGGATAGAAAAGTAGGCTGAAAGACCACAAGAACTATTCTGGAGTTCTTGGGCTGAATCCATTCACTATATATATGGTACAGACTAGCTGCTGACTACCAACTAAATGACTAAAGATACACTTCTATTGTATCTGCTCTGTAACAAGATTTAATAAACTAGGTCACCATTGCCATGAGATAGTACTATCGCTGATCAAATGGAAATAAAGCTATGTGACAGTAATTAAGTGTTCTAAGAGAAGTGTGCACAGCATGATAATTAACTACATGAGGCTGCTGTTAACCCCATTAGGAATAATTAAAAGGTATACTATCTCCAAGTGATGACTCTAGCTATAAGGAGATAGGCAAAAGAACTTAGCCTTGCTGGTAGATTCAGTACTCTTGAGGGAACTAAGTCATTCAGAGTCTGACTGCTTATGCAACAAAGTGACATGGTCATGTGATGCAAAAGCTGACTAATTGTAAAATTTACTTCAGTGGCTACCATTTAATGATCAGCAATCAATATTGAGTAGCAGAGTAAGGATAAGGCAAGGAAGACTAGTTCTAATGAAGCTCTTAGCCTTTATCATATGGTGTCTAATCTTAAGCTCACTGGATACTAGTTTATGAAAATAATAGTGATGTAGGCTGAAATGCCACAAGAACTAGTCTGAAGTTCTTGGATTTGTTGTATTGGACTATATATACTATAGCAATCTATGTTGACTACACTATTATAACTAAAGATACACTTCTATTATATCTACTGATTAAGTCAATGCACAGCATCAATAAGCTGCTAGGTAACAAGGTTTAATACTCACTATCTAGGTTTGCCATGAGGCACTAGCTACTATCAAATGAAAGTGAAGCTGTGCTAATGGTGATTAACTGTCAAGTGGAAATTAAGTATAGCCCATGCATAGCATGGAGATTAACTACATAAGGCTTCTATTCCCATTAGGTTAAATTACATGGTGATATTCCTGAGTGATGACTTGAGCTATGAAGAAATAACATAATATGCTTAGCTCACACTGGTAGATCCAGTACTCTTATAAGAAACTAAGTTATTAAAAGTCCAAATAAACTCAGAGCTTAAGCAAGAAAGTGACATGATCATATGATGCAAAAGCTGACTAATGCACTGAAATTACTTCATCTATCACATGACTTGAGGCTGTGCATCTTACATAATCAATGGCTGTGTTGTGGCAGTGCCATGACATCATAATGATATCATAAATCTAGACTGGTCTAGCCTTATATATATATTTAATTACTATCATAAAATATTTTGAAATGTTCTCTTACTATACTCTTATATAGTTATAGTATAGTTTCTCATATTAGCCCTAAGCTAGTCCATGCACTGGTTTGTATAGTATATAAGCTGTCAATACAATGCTTAAAGACTCCAATTTAGTCTTTGTGGCATTTCAGCTACACTTTTCAACTCTTATAGTTAGCTTTTAGTGTGGGCCTAGGTAAGTGCTGTATAGTGCAGCTGTCAGCTTCAGAAATAGTCCAGAGTGGCCTAAGCTCACTATCACAATGGACTTATAGTATACATAAGGCTAATGCCATTACATGGTTACTAATGGGCATAATATGATAGTCCACTGTCCTCACATCAGATCTACTATATATAGTTATACCCTTGATATGCCTATCTAGCTAGTTACTATAGTTGATAGGGCACAGCCTGATCTATATGCATAGCATGTAAGTACTTAAAGCCTGCCAATACCTTAGCTAAAATCCCATTTTTAGCTTATTGAGGGTTATAGCTCAATACTACCTAGTCAGCTCTGGTGGTAGCCTGGAATAAGTCCTCAGTGGAGGCACAGGATTGTGGTTGTTGTATAATTGTGCATAGTATAACAAATATTACATAGTTAATCTAAAATGAAATCCTAAGTTATGGGTATGAAAAAGGGATTAGCTAAGTGGTTGCCAGTACATGTAGCCTTAGCTAAGGGTTAGCTATGACATAAGCGCTAACTCCATATAGGGTTATACCCTAAGACCAGATACATACCCATGAACATAATATATATTACAATAAGTGCCAATTCTTTGTATTTTAACTAAGTGTCTATGATTATAAATATGTTATAATAGAATGGACACTACTATATATGGTAGATACCAGTATATCTCCCAAGTATGTTACCATACTTAGGATTACAGCCTCATAGTCTGTACACAGTAGTAGTTGGTATATAAGCCTGCCAATTGCCCAGCTAGAACCTTAGTTCTAGCTTATTGAATCTATGCCTAATACTCTCTACACTAAGAGCTCTGATGGTGACCTGAGATAACTCCTTGATGGAGGCATATGATCATGGCTTTGAAGTAAATTTTACAATTAGTTAGCTTTCACATCATATGATCATGTCATTTAATTGTATAAGCAGATGGACTTTAAATGACTTAGTTCCCTTGAAAGTACTGGTCCTATCAACAAGGCTAAGTTCTTTGCCTATCTTCTCATAGCTCAAGTCATTGCTCAGAGATAGTACACCTTTAATTATTCCTAATGGGGTTACAGCAGCCTCATGTAGTTAATTACTGTGCAGTGCATGCTTCTTTTCATTTCTGTTTAACACTTAATTACCATCATTGCTTTATTTCCATTTGATTGATGATAGTACTGCCTCATGGTAATCACAACTTAGTTTATTAAACCTTATTACTGAGCAGCTTACTGATAAACTGGTAGAGTACTCACTTCTTAGTCAGTAGTACTTCTCACAACCTTGAGGGTCCTTAAATGTATTTATATATATAGTGAATGGATTTAGCCCAAGAACTCCAAAATAGTTCTTATGGCAACTCAGCCTACATCTCTAATCTCTAAGTAGTTCTTGTGTGAGCTAGGGCAGATGCTGTATAGTGTAGCCTAACATTTCATTAGAACTATTCTATCCACCCCTCCCTTACACCCTTTGCTTTTGATTACTAATTGTTAAATGGGAATTACAGCCAGACCCAAGGCTTAATGGGACCTATCTACTTTTACCTTTGCCCAGGTATTACTGCCTGTGATTTTTCCTTTGTCTGTAAAGTGGCCCAGATAGGGGCAAGAGAGAACAGCATACATTAGGGTGCTATTGGAGGTAGCCTTGAGTGGCTCAAATGGATTTGTGTCTGCCTCCACTTACTATAGTTCATTTTCAATGAACTTCAGTTTAGGAGCTTATGTTTCCACTTTTCACATTAGTAGAATTATCTGGTAGGCTATTGGCCAGAGATCATCTGAAGGGAATGAAGTTCTTCAGACATTAGTATACACTTGACATTGACCACCCTACTTACAATCAGATATTTCCTCACCTGCAAGATGAGGCCTACAAATAGGCCTTACAAGAGGGCTACAGATTAGTAGCCGAGTTCTGGGATAACTACAACTTAGTCAACCCAAATGACAACAATCAAGAGTTTGATTATTATCTGACTCCTCCCTCTCCTGAATCAAGACAAGAGGTTCTAGATTTTGAAGATCTAGTAATTTACAATCCAGAGCTGTTTGAAGATGAAGTCTTAGCAGCAGACTATAACTCTA
>JBBPKE010000468.1:0-10849 GCA_038089095.1 Tylopilus orsonianus | reverse complement strand
CGTAAAGAATCAGCCAAGTCTGCTGGATCAGACACCGGAAGAGGAATGGAGTTTGATGGAGGACGTCAGCTTTGAGATGGAGATTGGGAAGGGGAGGCTCGGAAACGGAAAGAGAGCAGACAATCCGTTGAAGGAGGTTCTTGGCCGCAAGGAGAATATTCCGGTGTAGGATGAGTTGGCGAAGGTCTGATAGCATTGTGGATGGATATGTGGACTGTTTTCTTTGCTGGTAGTATGTCTTCCTCTTTTTTTTTTTTTTTTCTTTTCTTCTCTGTACTGTTTACATGTGCTCTGAGTTTGTAACGACTGCTAAGCAATTGGGTTACCTCGCTTTTATCTCCTAATCAATAGCATGTCCGCGATCTGGCGCAAGTCTGGCGAATGGAAGCAATATGTCTACCTCGTGACTACTGTGAGGGTACTCCTCAGTCAGACTCATATAATGACAGTGCTCGTTGAGACGACACTGATTTGTCCTCGTCCCACCCCAGTGGGATATCTTCTTCCATCTTCTTCTCTTGCTTTGGTTAGGCGAGGCAGGCCCATACCAGAGATGAACGGTGCATATCAGCATAGTTTGCTTTGTGCCGGACGAGTCTTGGGACCCTCACCTCCGATCTGACCCGACCGCGCTCTGGAGCTCTACGGTGCTACTCCGAGGCTGGTTCGAGTCCAATGGCACTCTCCAAAACACAGCACGGTCATCATGGTCGCCATCATCGATTCTACATAAGGCTGTGGTTAGCTCCCCCAGAATCACGTCTCACCATGGGTTGGCCTTAGGACGTCGCCCTCCCCCGAGGGGGACCCTACCATGTGTCTGGACTACCTGCTGTTACTCGCTGTAGAAATAGGAGGAAACTATTGGCTCTGCGGTGTACACGTGTCTGAATGACCCATCCCTTCTATTTCCGGCTGGCTCTCCACGCGTGCTCGCCACTTTGGGCTTCGTGTCATTGACTGTCTCCCACCAAAGGTACAACGAGGATGGCCCGGGTTTATCTTTACTCTTCCTCAGCCTAGTCGAGCAGTACCGCTGGACGTCCCCGGAAAGTGTTGGTTCCCCACAATATGATCCGACGCTTCATTGCAGTGTTCAGCAAACCATGTTCTATTCGAGATATGGCCCCACGGCTGACGCCTTATTTGATGGGATCCAGACTGCCAATATTACCGTTCTGTCCTTGCGCCCCAGTTACCAGGTGGTAATTCTAACAATGGTATACCTCGCCCGGATGGTGCCGTGTGGTAAAACATATCTGGTTAGCTGAATCCCCGTATGCTGTGTCCGCATACTTTCCACGCGGTGGGGTCTATTCATGAAATCGCCGCCACCATCAGTCCACCTTGTGACTCCACTCAGGGACACCTGTGGAGCATGTTAGCTGATCGGGTAGGGGCCTGCTGTCTTGGTGACTTCTTCATCCCCGCTGGTACTTCTCTTTGGGTGTGTCCGTGCGTCCTGTTTCAGGTGGACTATTTAGGATGACTCAAGACGCATCTACATCTATAGCCCTCTCACAAGGTTTTACTCCGGCGTGTGCGAAACTGCGAAGTTGGCGACATGAGAAACAACCACTTGGATTGATCTGATGCACGCAAAAACGGGAGGATGACAACACGCGTGACCCGAACGATCTCCTGGAGAAGAGCCACCTGTTTCTGGCTGTACCTTCTACTTTATACGCTCGGATCCTAGGCACATAGGTATCACAATTGGGGTTTGACTGCGCATTCTTTATAGGGCAGTGCTTATCGAGCTTCGAACGTTCCTTCCTCAAGAAGTTAGATTCGATGCTACAGAACCTAATGTAAGGACGGTCATTAACGGTACGAGTGATAAGTTCTGTGTTTTTGGTTCTCTTAATCTTTGCTGAGTAAACATGGTACTGTATGACTGGTGGAGTGCCCGACGGAAATAGTCAAGTACGGCCGTACACAGGGGTGAGATAGGGTGAGCAGTGTGCGCAGGCAGATGGTTGATAACCTCAAACAGATTCATTACGGTATAATCTGCGGTAATTGCTATGCCTCGTTGACTTCTCAGTTTGATGTTCACTCCTCGTTCCAATCTAGCGTTTTTCTTTTGCTCAGAGAGGGCTAGAGTCTCTGTCACGAATAGTGCAGTTCACCAATTTGGAGTCGTCGGACGGAACAAATAAAGGAGCCAAGACTCTCGAATGTGGTGTGGGAGCGAGATAAGCCACACAGGGGTGCAAACCTGATCTCCCGGGTACCCTGACAAGGAGATATCGCTTTGCAGGTGCATAAGTAAATAACACCAAATCACGACCTCCGAGAGGTATATAATCCTCCTTGTCTTGGGACGAACAGTATCCACATACAATCAACTCATTCTCACATATCTTAACATGCAGACTGTGGGTAGAAGTCTTTATCTCTGCGTCGTGCAGTGACTGATAGGTGCACCGGGTGGCGTTCATGCAGGTCACCTCCATCCCCGTTAACGAAGCCTGCTGCTCTGGCGCACAGGCCTGCAACTGTGCCGTCACGTATGTCTTTGTTTCTCTCGCTCCACTCGAGGACGATGTTGCTGATCATCCGTCTTTTCTTACTTTCCATGTAGTTGCACCTGCAAGTGCAGTGACTGCAAGCACTGAACGCCATTTTTTCGTGGCGCTCATCCCAATTTGTTCTGATCTCTGTTATCGTGATGTGTTCCTTCTGAAGTGTGCGCGTAGTAGGTGTTTGCGAGTGTAGCGGGTGTACGCAGAATATGGATGTATACTGTCGGTTAACAGGGGCATCATAAGTTCCAATTTGATCGTGCGAATGCCTCCGTCGTCGCCGGTGGCTCAATGTTCCCGTGCTTTTTCTTTGTCAGGTGGGCTCTGAGCCCCTAAATTTCTACCAGGACCAAAAAGTACAAGTTTTAGTTTCAGTTGGAAACGGAGTTGACTGTCAACTGTTAGACCTCCGGGATTGAACATCTAGATTTAGATGACTGATTCTTGACGGGGGGACTCTCGTACATCCTCCCCATGTCACTCAAGGCTATGTACCTCAAGGCTGCATATTGAGCCCAATCATGCATTTTAATCGAGACGAGAAGTTATAGTGCGCCATCTGTGACCTCGAGACCGACAATACACTGGGTCACCCCTTTCTCAGTTTCGAGATTGAAATCATCAGGATCAATCCGCTGAGATCTTAATCGGCTACGAAATGATTTGACCACCAAGAATGCCCTGGTACCACTGTAGGAGTTGTTATCCGATATTCTATCTAAGCTAGCCACCGAAAATAGTGACTAAACGGCCCGTTACCTCGTGATTGTGCGGTACTACTGTGAGGGTACCCCGGTCAAACCCATATAATCGACAGGTCGTGGGCAATAAGGATGTTTTGCCATCCTCTTCTGCCAGGACACGCTAAGAAGCTCTCCAACCTCGGTTTTTGGAGTGAGACAGGTTCATGGTTTGTTATGCTCTAGGCAGGGTTGGTTCATGCATCAACACGATCATGAGGAGAGCGAGCTCTTACCCTGAGATTCGATCCAAGCTTTCCTCGTCTATAACTCGAGTCGCGAATCTGCTCGCACACAGGTGGATACTGCAATCACTTGTTGGCTCACCGTCGTCCAACACAGACCGTGAAAGTGACACAAAGAGCACCACATCGAAGACCGCCCAAAAACGTCACTCTAGATCTGGACCTGGAATGTCATTCCTCTGGGAGGTAATGTGGCTTTGGTCGACATTGAAGGACGTACTGGCAGTCACTATGGGACGATGTAAGAGGGAGGACCGTCTCAGGCCATAACCCAGTAGGTAACAGTGCGGCAACGAACTCCCTCCTGGAAGTTCCCGTCAAATTGACGCGGAGCCAAGTCGTCGGTTACTTTTCGAGTTCGGCCGCGCTTCTTGAACACGAATGGCTTAGGCGTATACCAACTCTGCACGAAATCCATGACACTTGGTTGGTGATTCAATTTCAAAAGAAATATTGGTTCCCAGTGCGTGCAACAGATACGGTGCTTAGCAGCCGCTCTTCGGTCCGACCATGATCAGGTAGATAATTGATCCCACCTTCAGGTTGCCTAATAGGACCATCTCCCGTGGTCCCCGTCTACCTGCCAACGGGTCATCCCGACAGCACTTGGCATGTCGCCCAAGTTACACACCACAGACCACGTGCTGCTCGGACCTGATTCGAATCTATTCATCTGTGCCTGTTTGTTACCGCATGTCGTTCGCCCCGTGCACTTTCGATCTCATAGTTTATTTTCACGCGCCACTACCCATTTACACGCTGACTGAATCCACCCAGAGACATTGGAGCCGATCACTGTTCTGATCCGACGGTGGTCCGTTGCTATTCATTATAGGTCTTCTCCATCTCCTTTAATGATGTTCCTGTGTACAGGGTGTATCAAGTGAGCTCTTATTCGTGTGCCGAAATTAGAATCACGTCAAAGGGGGATGCAAACATCCAGAAATCAGTCGTCACAATTGAAAGGGGCTAAATGAGATTTCGCAGTGCTGGCGGACCTGATGCGCACAGCAATGACGGCGTGTTGCTGCTCTCATTGCACTTTCTGATCGAACCATGTCTAGAGGGAGAGTTACACATTTGGAATGGTAGTGGACAACTTCGGTAGGCGGTGGCATCTGCTTCACGATCACGACGAGTCTAAGCAGAACCTATTAACATCCAAATATTCCTCTTCCAGAGGGTTCAGGCTCGTATCGTCGCTCGGTGTCGCATGGGTGGAAGATGGGTGAACTTTGAGCTTTGGACCCCTCGTTTTCCTGATCCCGTCGGACAAACATGGAGTCATGTGAGTAAGCCGTAACTTGCATTTGGGTCTGACAAAAATTGATTCATATGCCCAATTGAAAGGATATCGAGTATACAGGAGAGCTCAATCCTGGTCAGCTGGTCATCTGTTCAGCGACGGGTATGCACAAACAAGGACTCGTTATCGATGGCCCCAAACCTGGGCATCACCAGGGATCACTGTCCACTTCTTTGTTTCTTTCGCGTCTTTCTTGTCTCGCCCCTGATCCCTTCAGGGTGAAAAATAAAATAAAAGAGAAACTATCTCTTCATCTCAACCTATTCTGGTACATGCCAGGGTTCCATGGTGGAACACGGAATGGAGCATGTCACTGACTATGGCGTGTGGGAATGCACCACACGCAGAAGTTGCTAACCAGATCTGCAGGATACCCTGACGAGGGGGGTATCACCTGTGCAGGTGTGTCGTAAAGAACACCGAATTGGGGCCCTTAGGAGGTATAAAATCACCCCTTCTTGCACTGGGACTCAGTCATCCTCAGTCCATCCACATTCAAACAACTCGCTCTGTCATCTTCATACGTATCATCATGCAGGCTGTGAGTGATGAGCCTGTTCTTCGTGCACCGTCGACGACGTGATGGTCAATGAACGCTCGGTTGCAGATCATCTCTGTCCCCGTTAACGAGGCGTGCTGCTCTGGCGCCGAAGCTTGCAACTGCAACTCCACGTACGTCTTGCGCTCTAACATGTGACACATCATTGACGGTTTTCCACTCTTCTCCGTCTTCGTTTTAGTTGCACCTGCAAGTGCAGTGACTGCAAGCACTAGGCAGCGAGCGTCCATTTGCTCGAGCCAAACGTCCGAATAACAATGCGTTTCTCTTGTTTCCTCTACTCTTGTTTTCTCTATTCCTGTTATGCGTGTATTTCTCAGTGTGTGTGTAGGCGGAGGCTGTGTGTGAGGTTGCCGGAATTGTGTTTCTGTATGGTGCACACTGTCGTGATGAGATCGGATAGCTTATCTAGTCGAATCATGATATTGCATCCTTTGTTCGCTTTTCGCTCATTCCACGCCGACTGTTCGTTGTCACTGCTCCTTGTCCATTTCTGCTCCGCGATTCCATAGCATGCCTTGCAAGATGACAAGGGTAATTGTGCGCAGCAACAAGTCGCTTCTCAACGCGGGCTAGCAATACAGCTCTCTACCAGATCCATGTACTATCACACTTTCCATCCCGGAAATCATTGAATACTCTTTGCTAACCTGATCCCCGCTAGAGAGAAACACACCATGACGCCTGACCACATCCACGAGACTCCCCACTGCCTTGCCCACGTCGACCCATTCAGGGCCGTAAAGAGGGAGCTGACGACGACAGGGCCGACAGTACGTCCGAGGCACATGGCAAATTGGACAAGTCCATTGCTCCGACCAAGGGCCGACCCCGTGCTCGTCTTGGCCGCAGAGCCAGATCCAGATGCAGACGTGGAATGGGAGGTGCCTGAACTGGTACGAACACAGGAGCTAGAGAACATGGTAGGAGTGGGAGAGGTAGGAGCATATCGTTTGGTGAGAAGCATCGTAATACTAAAGGGAATTGCAGCGATTTTGGACAATGTAAGAACAAAGGCTAGACCGATCCAGATGCTGGCATCATGCGCCATCGTCGTCGCGGTATCGTTCCAGATGTCTGTTCCGGGAGACATGTCGGAATGTACGGATGAGCACGCCAGCGCATTCAATAATGGAAAGAAGGCAAATGTAATCGGCCAGAGGGACGTGCATGCATTGTATGTCGCGGCATGGTCGAAACGGCACAGAATGTAAGGCATAGCGACGAGTCGGAGCAATACGGCGAAAGAACCCGCAAAAGCGAGAAAGTTGCCAATGGTCGAGGGCTGTTGGAATAGTTAGGAACGGCAACAGAAAATGAACATTGAGGAGAGGTCCACGACGGTTGAAGGCGGCTCGCGTGATCATCCGGCACAAAGAGTACTCACTTGAAGTCCTAGTCCGCCTGCAGTGATCGGCGCATAGCAAAAGAGGGCAAAGACGACATCGAATGAGGAGGCCAAGAAGCTAATTGCGAGTCCAGAGAGCGTCAATGCCCGTAGTGCGGGTATTGAGAGGAGTGCTTTCATACTCGCATATCCAGTCTCGGCTGACTCTGTGTTTGTATCTGGGGAAGAAGCCGACTTTCTGCCAAGAACGCCGTTGGGATTGTCCTTACGTTTACTTGGGAGCGTCTAATGGGGAAGGTTATAAGCAAGCGCTGTTTCTACACTCTTTTCTGTAATACATACCTCTTCAACAAGTAAATACACCATTCCTAATCCTAGAAGGGCACAAATGGAGCTGATGATACATGGCGGGAGATAGGGATGGTGCACGAAAATAGGCCAGGAAAAGTATTTCGGGTATCGTGTCGCAGCATTAGCAAACGTCCCACCGATAAGCGATCTACAGTACGTGTCAAAAGTCCAACTTCTAGTCATGCGGACAAACTAAATCAAACAAACACACCCGATAATGGAACCCGTCGACCACGAGAGGCTGTAAATCGGTACAGCAATGTTTTGGTTTGTATCATCGGTGATCTCCACCAGAATTGAGTGTAAAACAGCAATGTTTCCTGCAACCAATCCACCTGCAGTGGTAATTTCAAGTGAGTCCTAGACAAGCTGCAAAGACGAAAAACAGACCTAGGAACCGCGACGCAAGGATGGTAGCCAGTGACGTCGACCAACCAAAGGCGACGGTCGTCACTGCAATTCCGGTGACAGTGAACATTACAACAGGCCGTCGACCGATAACATCTTTTCGAACGTCAGATCGTGCCAGAAACCAAAAGGCGACACGCAGTCATTGGCATACCCGATAATCTACCCCATTGATATACCGAAATTGTTTGCGCAAGGGAATACGCGCTCTCCTACAAGACAAAACATGACAACGTGATAACACCGCGCGACACGGTTTCTCCACCAGGCATAAAATCATACTCACAATGAACCCACTGTAAAATCCGACTTGCTCTGGTTCAGAGATATGTAGATCCACAAGGAGTTGGTTGATATACGGAAAGATTTGCACATAGGCGATGGGGTCGACTATGCGAGCAGAGATCAGAGCGCCAAGCTGAGCTCTTGGAAGAGGTGTCGAGTGTCTGGCTCCAGGGGACGCGGGGCCGGGACCATGCTCCTCGTCTTGCAGGAGTGGTGCCGACTCATCTGTCTCGCCTTGGTCTTGTCTGTGGGTGCTCTCTGCGTTCATGAATTTGAATGAGTCATGAACGTGAGCCTGCGTATTATTTGAAGGTGCACACGGAACCCGCGTGTTCACGATAATAGATACGGCCGCCTAACTGCCGGTTCTCTGATGAGTTGAAGACATCGAGCCTCTTGGTCATAACTTGAAATGTATTACTATGGTGGCAACGATAAATAGGCGAACGTACCCCACAGGTAGCCAATATTTTTGCCCACCGGCAGAGGGGCCCGCGCTCATCTATGATATTCGGAAATTTTGATTACATAACGAGCATCACGAAATTGATTAACTTCAGATAAACCCCTAACTTGTGTTTTACAGAGAATTTGTATAAGATAGTGTCCCCTTCCACCTTTTCTGTCACCTCTGATTCTCTGCCTGTCTCGCATTTTACTCAATTGTCTTCTTGACCTTTTGGTACAACCATGTCTTTTGTATTGGCATGCTACAAGCCTCAAACTTGTGACCACACATGCGATCGCGTCCATGATGCGACCCGACACGACAGTAGGCGATACAATAAACCGACTCCATGATGAGCAGCAAGTCACGGTGCACGATGTGAACCAACGGCATCGTGTCAGACAGTCTGACACGCAGTGATCAGATTAAACGCCAACACCAACGCGACGGCCAATCCCACCGCTAACACCTGACGCGACACCCGCGTCACCGCCACTCGCTGCACGCGCACGCTTGAGCGCGGCCAGCTCAGTCAACAACCTCGCCCGCTCCGTCAACAGCGTGCTCGTCGTCGCTGTCGAACCAAGGATCGCCGGGGATGCCGGGCCTCGCGCGTTCGTAGACATGGTGGGCGAGGGCGGCGATCCGGGGTGTTGTCTTCTGTCCATCGGCGGGGCGCTGTGTATCGAATACGAAGGCGGAAAGGAGGGGGAAAGCGCGTGACGTCGGGGGTGGCGTACCGTCCTCGTGTCCCGGCTGTGGCGCCCATCCACCGTCTCAATCGTCGTAAGCCGGGACCCACGGGGCTTTGCAGGCGTACTCGTGTTATTAAGTGTAGAAAAGGAGACGTCAAACGGGGGATCAGAGTGAGTGGGCAGCGAAGGAGATCGAGACGGTGGATATGGTGAGGAGGGAGTTAGAGGTGGGGATGGCGAAGGAGTGGGGGATACACGGGGCGGCGTACGTGGTGTTCCAGAGCCCAGAGCTCGTGGGTGGGGGGACATGATGGTGTTTGACTGGGACACCTGCTGTGATGATCCTGCACTGGCATTGAACGTGCGTGATCGAGAGCGGGAGGCAACAAAATGGTCGAGTTCGGTGGCAAAGTCGACGGGGTTGATCCATCCGGTAAAGCGGACGCGTTGCGGGGTTGGCGTTGGAGGCACACACAGGTCGTCAGGGTCCTTGTCGTCGCTGCGATTACCCGCCAAGGCGCGGATGTAGGAAGGGTCCTCTAGCTCGTGTATACAACGCGGGTGGAACGACGGGGGCTGATCGTCATCATCCTCGGCGTCCTGCATCATGCGCACGGGGTCATAGTCGTGGAGGGTGTCCTCGTCGAGTTCTTCTAGATCGCTACGGGAGTTGGAGACGCTGGTGCGGGAGGAGCTGGTTCGGGCGCGGATGGAGAGATCTGTGCCTGTTGTTGCGGACACGGAGAGGGACGGCTCGGGGGAGTGTACGAGGGGGTGGCGGGGGACATCTGTGATGTGTGAGAGGGAAGAGATGTCGGCGTCGATGGAGCGGGCGGGTTGAAGGGGGTTGCGGGGGACGTCTGTGATGTAGGAGAGGGTAGAGACGTCGGGTTCGGAGGAGCGGACCGGCCGGAGGAGGAGGGAGGAGGACAGTTCTGCATCGTCTGTGCCACACGAATGGTGGGTCGAGTGGAGAGGGCGCGGGTGCCGGCGAGGGGAGGATGTGGTGCAGGGCAGGATACGCCGTCGACGGGCGAGCCAGCAGAGGAGTTCGCCGATAAATATGGTCTCCTCCCAGCCGCCGTCTGCGAGGCGGGCTGGGTCGACCTCGCCGAGGCCGATGTGGTCCACCCAGCCGTCGACGCTGACACCCCCCGCACCTGCAAGTGCCGAGTCGTCGTGCTCGGTGCCGCCCCGCAAAACGTCACATTCTAGCACGCCCAAGAGGACAAGCATGGCACGGGCCTTGGAGTCGCGTGTGCGGGACTGGCGGACGGCAGCGGGGATAGGGAGACGGGCGCTGATGAGGGACTCGAAGATGGCGAGGAGGAGGGAAGGAGTGAGGTCAGTCGGGTGGGCGAGGGAGAACGGGATCGCGAGGGCTGTGAGGAGGGCATTGAGCTCCGGGAGCAGCGTCGGGGGCAACGGGCGGGCAGGCGGCGGCATCGTACGGCGGGTCGGCGCCGTCGTCCGGGACGTCGGGGGACCAGTGGGGAAGGAGAGTGGCTGTGCATGTACCACGTGATTGGTCGAAAACACGAGCTATAATATTAAAAGGTTAGGTTGTGGACGACAACGATGGCGACGTTCGAGTACGCCGAGATCCCCGCCGACGCCGTCCGACTCAAGCAGGCCTCGCTCGAGCCAGCGCCGAAAATCTTCACCTCGCTCCCCGATGCCACTCCCGCACCGCCGTGCCGTCCCGGCGCCGATCAGCCACTCTCCCCGGCCAAGGCTGCGCTCGCGCTCGTCCCGCAGATGCTCCTCTCCGCATCGCTGCCTCCGACGGCCGGCCCCGCCCCCCCAGCGCTCCCGTCGCCGCCGCACGCGCTGCTGAGCACACGTGACCCCCTCTCCGTCCCGGTCATGACTAGCAATTTCCGCCGCTTCGTGTCCAGAGTCGGCCCCGTCTTCTGGATCCAGGACCGCGGCGAGG
>JBBPKE010000467.1:0-18693 GCA_038089095.1 Tylopilus orsonianus | reverse complement strand
CCTTGGCAGCTTTCGAAGCCGCTTCGGCGAGGTGCTCGGCGCGCTTCGCAGCCATGGCAGCCTCACCCATCTGGACCTTCATCCGCTCGGTATCCTCGGTGGCGCGCGCGGCAGCCCTGTTGGCCTCTTCCTGGCGCAAACACGCCTGCTCGCGCTCCCGTTCGGCGTTGCGCTTGATCTGAGCAACGAGATCTTGAGCCGCTTTGGCGGCCTTTTCGGCCTCTTTCTGGGCTCGTTCGGCATTCTGACGCGCTTGAATGTGTTCGAAGGTAGGGTTGTCGCCCTTTGGACGACCTCGCGAAAAAAGATTACCCATGATGCGATGAGTGGACTATCGAGTGGGGATCGTCGAAGGGACGCGGCGTGGATTTTTAACCTGTTGAATTTCTAGATATTACGGAGAGGCGTGGTGTGCATGAGAACCCGAGGATTCACAGGAGACACCCTGGACCCAACTACGACCTTGTGGCTTGATCTACGAACCGCTGGTTTCTGTGCAAGAAGAAAGGGTTTCTATCTGAATCAGACATTGTTGAGGCTTCGAAATAAAAATTCTCACCTCGTGGGGTAGCTGCGTGTCGGGTTCTGGGGAGTTAGAGATCTGGAAGTCTGGAAGAGCTAATGCAGTCAGTGGTACTGAGTCAGAGCGGATCTACTTGGTCGATCAGATTTCGACCTAGAAATTACACTGATGCTCGTATTGTGATTGGAAATGAATCAGACATGCACTTGTTCGGTGTCTCTGATATGCGGTGACCAGAAGACAAAGACCACCTTGAGGTCGGAGGATCTACGCTTGCCAAAATTGGGAGCTCCGCGGTTCTGTGACAAGCATCACTGAAGCACCAGCCCCTTATTCCCCTGAGAACATGAGCACTTTCGATGGAACATTCCTGCACGGTGATAGCGGGAGACAGAAAGGTACACATGGTCTAAAGCTCTTTCAACGGCTAGACATTCGCTTCTTCGAATACAGATCTGACGGATTCTTTCACTACACGTATATCGTACAGCTCTCAACGTATACCCCATCCGGAACGTACACTTTTCCACTTTGAAGCAACTTTTTATAGGCGTACAGTTTCTCCCAGGCCTGGCGTAGACCTAAGCCATTGCAGGATCGCTTCAGTTACTGTCTGCGGTGCCTCTATCATAATCCAGTGACCGACGTTGGGTATGGGCACAATTTGAAGTTGATCGATAAAATGCTTCGAGTTTTGGAGGGCTGCTGGGGGGCAGGTCGCATCCTCGGTCCCATAGAGGGTAAGCACGGGGAGGTCAGCTCGAAGGTTAGAGGGTAGCGAGGCATCTAGGAAGTCAAGTCATGTTAACCGTGCAGTGCGAAGAGGGCGCATTGACCTCTTTCTTCCTCGAAGCGAACCTTGGTCGTACGGTAGTACGATAGTGGGCCGAGCATGCCTCTTTGAAAGTTCGAGATATAGTACTCAAATTCCTGACGCCACAGGTTACAGAGGGACACCTTGTAATAAGAGCGGAAATCACCTCATCATTTATCATACACTCGGGAAGCTCTGTTCCATCGGTGAGGCGCTTCTGCAGTTCGCCGACGCCAAGCCACGCGATCTTTGTTCGATTGGCGCGCGCTCTGAACACTAAACGGAAAAACCAAGACAGCTTCGAGAAGGGTAAGAGTGCACGACGGACTACCTGACGCCGTGTTTTCTTACATGTGATTCTATCTCGGCAGTAGACTCCTCCGAGGCAAAGTAAACTTGGTAGCCATAAGATGGATAACGCTGCGCCAGTTCATGGACCGGCACATGATGCACCGATGGTGGGGTATATGGGATGGACAACCTTGTGCCGACCAGTTCAACGGTGGCTCATTTGATCGAATGACAACGTACAAGGCGAGCGCAATCACTCTTTCGGGGTACCACAGGGCGAATCTACCGGCTGTGAACGAGCCCCAGTCATGGCCAATAACGACCTGGGTACTGGTCAGGACGGTTAGCGGTAAAACGGAGCCGAGTAGCACTGACGGCTCTTTGGATTTCAAGGTGATCGAGGAGCGCAGCCAGATCATTGCAAAGGTGCTTCGTGGAATAGGCAGACGCCTCTGATGGCATATCTGTTTTTCCGTACCCCAACATGTCTGGTACTATGACTCGGTATCCCTCTGCCACCCAGGGATGGATTTGATGTCTCCAACCGTACCACAGGTCGGGAAAGCCATGGAGGCAAAGCAAAACATGACCATGGTTACTTTCTGGTTTCTGATCTATGTAGTGATATGTCCTTCCCGTTGACAGGCACGCCTGAGCATGGCTAAAGTCGGCATCTGGGAGCATCTCGAGTCAGGAGTAAAGTGCTACAGTTTCACGAGGCAGTGCCCCGGTGCCGCGGCTGAGCGGGGGGGTGCACGGCAAAGTCCGCAGTCTCCCTTTGCCACCGTCCTCCACGCTGCCCAGCTGACCGCTCGCATCGTGCCACGACAACTCTTCGTCACTAACCATCTCTTATCCTCAGACGAGATCATCGCTTCCATAGTCACCTACATTTTTTTACGATTTTTCACCGTTTTCTTCCGTTGTTGATCTGACCCACCGATTCAACTCGTGACCGCTCATATCACCCTAAAGTTCAGGTAGCGTCCTCTGGTTCCCTTACGTCTTCCTCGCCGGTGTCATTCATGCATGGTCTTTGTCTCTAGGTCTCACCATGTCCGCCACCACCTCTCGCCCAGATGCGCGCCGCGCGCAGACAGCGTCACACCCTTTGCCGCCACCCAGGAAAACCCGCGCTGTCAGACGCCGGGGCAGGGCCAGGAATGATTTCGGAAGCGATGACGAGTTCGTACGTGAGGTGGGAACAGACTCTGAGTCCGATAACGACGACCATTCCTCTGCTGGCTCGTCTACCGATTCCGACACCGAACCCGTCTCCGAGGACATCCTGTCGACCACACATTCACGCATACTCACTCCGAATACGACTCAGAGCTCCGCGGATGTTCCATCATTCAACGAGTCTACGTCCAAATCGACGGACGGCATGGACGGCCGCCGTGCTCCGTTCTTTGGCGACACTGGGAATTGGTCCGAGATGGTCGCCGAAGAGAACGTCCATGGTCCCGCTGAACTCCCCGTTATCGAGTTTGCAGATTTTGCTCGTCCGTCGATGGACCAGCGACCTAAGCCAATTCCCCAACGGAAGCCTGCAAGATCATCCAAGCGCCCACCAGTCAAACGAGCCGCATCGGCGCCTACGGTTGACCGCCCTACTGTGCATCCTGCATCCGTGTCCGGGCAGTCGGAAGACCCCCATCCCGAGCCTACATCTGACCAGCCCATTGCCTCTACGTCGAGACAATCATCTCGAATCGGTCTCAGGCGTCCTCCCGGCCAGTCCGCCCGTCAGGCGTACCAACAACGATTGGACAATGATCCCTCGTATGTTCCCACTGTCGGTGAATTTTGGGGTCACGACGATCGCTTGCTGGACAAGGACTTGAGGAGTTTGAGCGGATGGTGGAGGGGTCGATGGCAGAGTCGGGGGCGCGGGAGAGGTTCGTTTGACAGGGGGTTCGTCCGTGGGAGGGGCAGAGGTGCGAGCTTTTCCGGTCCAAGTCCGGCTCTGCGTGGTACGCAATCCGAAGATGACCTGGCCACACGGGAGGACCCTGCTGAGGTGCCCCGTATTGATCAGCCCTGGACGCATGACGGTTTTGAAGAAATGAAGAAGCGCGATGAAAAGAAGCGTGAAGTTGTACAGCAACAGGTAACACCGAGACCCACTCGAGGCTTTGTTCCTTCGCGTGCGAGAGGTGCGTTTACTGCAGGGCGCGGACGAGGCGGAGCAACCCGAGGTGGTATTGCTTCTCAACCTTCGAGATCAACTACTACCGCCGTTGCCTTCATACCGGGAAAAATTTGGTACGCAATGAAGCCCGAGTATCCCTGGACAAAGCATCTCGAAACGTCTCTTTTCCATGACAGTGGGCCCAAGCCCCGCCCTGGAAGTGCCCCAACCTACCGGGTTAAGTTCCCGAATGTGGAGGCGCAAATTGTTCGTGGGTCAGCGCAGGCTGCTGGACGTCCGAGGCCACTTCCTTCTCCGGAACCGCAGAGCTCGGAGGACGGCGAGAAGAACTTTATTGTGCGCTTGCCAAAGTGTACTACCAAGGAGAATGCATCCCATGTGGAACCTGTGTCCACGACCATCATTGAGGAACCTCACCCCGAAGATACCTTTACTGTGAGACCAGAACCTGTTCCTCTCCGTCCACCGATAGTCGACATTAAACTTCCCTCAACTCTGGTGACTGTTGGTACTCCCGACGATACTTTAATGGGCGGCCCTCGTACGCAACCTGCAGAGCCGTCAGCTGCCTTGTCCAGCCCCGTTAAATCGCCATTGCAGCTTGGTCAATCCTCCTCGGCTGTTGCTGACGGTGTGCTCCATGGTCATCAAGACGCCGTCGCCCCGACACTCTTGAAGGCGGATACACCTCATGCACCCGAGCCACAGGAAATTCCTGGAGGCCGTCGTACCCTTCCGCCAGTCCCTCCCCCACTACAAACCGTCTTTTCCCCTCCGCAGTCCTCGCCTCCTTACAGCTCGCCATATGGTTATGGCTCACCATTACCTCCCGGCATTGCAATCAGTCAACATGGTATGGCGTATGAAGTGGCGACTGGGCGCCCCGTGTACCTCCCCGCTCCTATTTATACACCGCGCCCCCTACCCCACGGTATGATGACGCCACCCGGCGTATCATACGTGCCTGGTCATATGCACCATCACCCTACTGGCTCTCCAGATTTCTTGTCAGCACCTCATACCCCTCCTCTCAACGGGTTCGTTGATCCTGCAACTGGGAGCCCGATATTTGCATTCCCTAGACAAAGTTCTCGCATTGAGATTCGAGCTCCTTCACAACTCGAACCCAAGTCAACGAAGTCGCAGCGACGACCGTCTAGCCTGAGGACAAGCGCTGCTGCGTTTGAGTCTTCACGGCCCCCGAGTCCTGTCAGCGATGTGCAATCGTCTGCGCCTCACACAGAGAACTATACGTCGCACACGGCTTCGGATGTGCACCGTGCTAGTGTGACGTCAGAGCAACCCATGGATCCTACGGTGTACAACTACCCAGCGTACCAGCAGGCCTACTACTACCCGGATCAGTACGGATACTCTCAATACTATGACACGTCGCATATGCCACGGTATGAGATGTATCAGACTGATTCGCACACGTCTCAGACCATGTACTACTGAGCGGACTTTTTTTTGGTGTCGAGTTGTGTCTTGACTCGCCTATTGATCTCTTTCTTCTCTTCGTTTCTTTTTTTCTTTCTGGTTCACATGTTTTTGTGATACGTACAACGCTATCCTTTTGCTTCCTGCCCTTGTTTATGGTGGCCTGCCAAGGTGACGTTCCGCTAGTACAGACTTGCATCCATGCTCGCATCCATGCACATATTCTTCACAGTATCCCATGCACATTTGTTCTCCGTGTCATTTCCCTTTGTCTCGCTGCTGGCTTCTTGACATCATAGTAATCCACGTCATGAATTTTCTTTTTTTTTTTTGCTTGCGTAGTTATAATGTCTCTTTTGCAAATAAATCATTGTCACCTTTGCCCGATGCATTTTACATAATATCAGCATGACATAATGCTAAATTATTAGGTAATATAATCAGCACCCTATTTGGTGTAGCGGTGCCAATGCATTGCTTTGTCAGCGTGGCATATTTGATTGGCCGACAGCAAGCAATGCCAAAGACCCTCTCTCTGTCCTCAACCACGACCACGTCGTGGTAGTCGCCTTTCTTGAGCGTATCTCCTGCAATCACATTCCCGAAATCGGAACCCGCTATCACATCTGTGATAGCTACCCGAGTTCGAAGTCACTTTCATTAAAAGTTTGAGAGGTTTAATTCGCCTCATCGTTCAACCACTCGCTCCTCTAGGCCCCTAACACAACTGGCTTGTGTATCCCCGTCGTCTAATATGGCATTTTCGCAACCATTCCCTCTTGCTGCGAATGCCCAGAAAATTGAGCAGCCCACATATGGACCAGACTTGGCTATACGTCTCATCTGTCCAGATTGCAGAGACCCCAATCCCAATATCATCGAGGAGTTTGGCAGTGGGGACCTCGTGTGTGGGAGCTGCGGTCTTGTGTTGGGGGACCGTATTGTAGACACCAGGAGCGAGTGGAGGGTAAGTTCTTTTCCAATTTTCTCGTTCTCTCTTGCGGCGCTGCATACGACGCCCCTTTTTTCGCTCTACAGACGTTTGCCAACGATGAAGGAGACGACCCTTCTCGTGTTGGTGCTGCGTCGGACCCTCTATTGGAGGGCATGGAACAGCTCGATACCGTCATCAGCTTCCGGGACGGAGGGTCGGGCATCGCACGTGAGCTGCAGCGGGCTGCCTCCCGCTCGCAGGGATCTCGCTCCGAGCGCAACCTCCTCACGGCATTCCGCGACATTGGAAGCTGGTGCGATCAATTTTCGCTGCCCAAAACCATCAGCGACATTGCCAAACAGCTGTACAAGCGCTCGGACGAAGAAAAACTTCTCCGTGGCAAGCCGCTCGAGGCCGTCATTGCCGCCTGCATCTTCATTGCCTGTCGCCAGGCGCACGTTCCGCGGACGTTTAGAGAGATTTGCAACTTGACGCACGTGTCGAAGAAGACGTTGGGACAATGTTACAAGGCCCTCGAGCAGGCGTTCAATCTCTCTCCCGGCGCCACTGCACAGAGCCACAGCGCCAACAATCCGTCGACGGGACCGGAGACGCTGTTGGTGCGATACTGCAATCATCTGGATTTGCCGGTCAGTGTGCAGTCGGTGTGTTCGGACATCATCGTTGCTGCACGTCAGCATGGTATCGCGGATGGGAGGAGCCCGGTGTCTATTGCAGGGGGCGCGATATACTTTACATGTCTGCTGTTGAGCAGGCCCAAGTCTGCACGGGACATCAGTGCAGTGGCAGGAGTCAGTGAAGGGACGATCAAGCTGGTGTACAGATTGTACTATCAGGAGCGAGAGAAGTTGGTCAAGGAGGAATGGATCAAGGAGGGAAAGGCTAACATGGACAGCTTACCCCCGGAGAAGTAGATTGAGTCGTCTGAGCTTGGTACCATGACTGTTATATGTGCTCTGACATGTACCTTGACATTGGTATAATCTCTAATGCAAATGGACGGTCGTAATCCAAGGTGTGACACGAGGTAGTACAATCTATACAGAAGACACTATCGTTTGCCACGTTTGCCTTTTCCTTTGGACCCGCTGGCTGTTTCTCGGCCCAGAGCAACACCGCCTTTGCCCTTACTGACTGCCCGTATGGCCTTCCGGACATTGAGTACATCATCTCCCCCTTTTTCTTTCCGGGCCCGTTTGGATTCGCCTTTCAACCTCGATAGGAGAGCAAGAGATGTCTGTTTCTCCTGCTCCCCTGAGGCTTCGGCGGGATCAAACTATTGACAATCTAAGCACCCTACCTCCACCAGAAAAAAAAAAAGCGTCGACGAACCTTGCGCTTGATGCCACGCATCTTGGGGTCTCCTTCGAGTTTCTTGTCGAACCTGCCCATGCTGGCAGTACTGATCCGAGTCGACGCCAGCGTGCGGTCAATGTCACCCTTGCGCTGTTCGCGCTCGTCCTGAGCGGTTTGGGCGCGGGCGAGGTTTTGGAGACGTTGACGCTCGTTTTTGGCGACGCGGGCTTTACGCGCGTCTCGAGCGTCCTGCGCGGGATTGAAGTCGAGCGCTAACAAGGTGGAGAAGGGGGTCCCTCGGTCGGTCAGTCAGCCTCTCCCAGGCGCTGCCAACGCCGCAAAAAAAAAAAAAAAAAGGGAAAAAGCGATACGCACGCGCATCTGCCTTGACCTCGTGTATCCACTGTTCCTCCTTTTCCTTGTTCTTACCGCTTCGTCCCCATCGGCTGACCCAGTCTTGTTTCTCTTCGTCCCAGACGAGCTTGTCACGGCGTTTTTTCTGGATGCCTTTGGAGGCGGCGAAACGTTCCCACTTCGTTGGCGGTCTGGGTTTCGGGAGGGGTTTAGCGCGAGGTAACTGCGTCGTAGGTGGAGGGAGTTGGACGAGGGGACCGTCGGGGGAGGACTGGATGGGGAGGGCGTAGAGGGCGGCGACGAGGGCTTGGATACCATCGCGTGCGGTGGACTGGAGATATTCCTCGAGGTTGGAACTAAATGGTGGAACAGGGGGGGGAAAGATCAGAATGGATGTGAATGCGATCAGAGCACGTACGCGTAGCTTTCTGCGTCGATGGGGTTCAGGTCTGTCACTGTGAGGAGGCCAGCGTCGACGTCGAGCGGCGTGTCTTTGTCGACGGTGATGGATTGGCTGGTGCGTTGGGTCAAGGTTGAGCGGGTTTAGGATCTATTTGGCTTACATTTTGGCCGCTTGGGACGCAAGTAGGTTGGATACGTCCATGACGATGGTCCAAGTTGGAGATCAAGCTGATGATTGACCCCGAAAAAGGAAAGACATTGAAACGCCAGCCTACAACATCTTAGCTAGTGACCATTGCACAATGATCTGTTCGCCAGCGAGCCGCTTGGTGCCACCCTGAGAGCCTTGGGCCGTCTCTCATGTCTGGATGGTTGTCACGTTGTGTCTACATTCCATTGAACGCACCAGAGTCTCGGGCCAAAGCACTGGTTTCTCCTTTGCCAATGACACTCGACTGACATTTATTCTCGCACAAGAGTTTAGTTTCATTTACTAAACCGCAGTCTCTCTATGATGCCCTTTCTACTCGCAAAACGATTGTGTCTAATCCATCCTGCGTCAATGTCCAGGAGAAAATGACGATGATTATCTCGAACTGTTTGATCCGGCTGGCATTTGCTACCAAACCAATCATCCATGGACATGGGCTCTAGTTAATGGTTCTCCATCATCATCATGGTCGGCCGATCCTCGAGCATCAATGTGTATTACACATGTACATCTAGCCGTCATAAATGACTCGGAAGCCAATCATATAGACAAGTTGGACGCAACCCGCCATGCTGCGTGTACGCGGCTAGGACCCCGGTGGGGAGACGCAGCCGTGCTGATCACAGCTATAAGTATTGTAAACGCCTTTAATCTGGTCAACCGCATATGGAATTCCAGCCGACCGCACTACGTCTCCAGAAACGAACCGAGACCTGGGGTTGGATATCGCTAGGCTGACGCCACGCCACTCATCCAGGGCCCTAGCCCCAGGTTGTGCTGAAGCAGCAGGCCGATTGAATGGGCTAGGATAGGTGAGTCGCCCGACTTGGAACTACTTCAATACCGACTCTAGGGGCTACGATTCGGTGTCGAATGACACGCTACATATCCATATCGTGGCAAGTGGTCCGGCACTTTTATAAATATCGTAGGTGTCAGCAAACTGACACCCCTTTGATTAGGACGCCACAAAGTGGTCGTGGTAGCCCATAAATGCGGACTTTGCATCATTGAGCAAGGTGGCAAGGAGGGTGATGTCACTCTCTTTTAGGTGGGAGCGGTCATCGTCATCGATCTCCAGGAACTCCAGCGATTTGGAAGACGTCCCTCTCTCCTCCATCTGCAGAGTTACTTTGCCCCTCCACCGCTGCCACACTTGTGTGTCGTTCGGGATGAAATCCCTGAGAATCTTCCCAGGATTTATGCCGCTGTACGGAGATTCCATCCCATCGCAGACGAGAAGGCAGGCAAACACGGTCATTGTCGTCCTCGTCCCGAGACGGAATTTTCGCATGTGTGGTTTGCCTAGCTTTTTGAAGAGTACTTTGGCTTGGATCTTCTCCTTCTCGAGAGACGAGAGATACGAGTTATAGACCCATGAGACTCCAAGCGTCCCGAGGAACATGATTTGGCCGAAGAGCGATCCTTGGGGTATGAGGAGAAGCTGGAGCATGAATTGGACAAGGAGAAGAAGGGAACACAGGCCGATAAGATTGTACGTGGGTTCTCCGTGTATTTTCAACAGAAATTTTCCTTTGGTAATTGCGTTGACATCCTTCTCAGCCCCTTTTACCACAATCACCAGGTCGTCTCCTATCAGCATTCCGTCTCCTGGCGGCGCACCCGGCGCGGGCTTCTTGACCGTATCGAGGGAAAGTTCTCCAGAGCCAATCACTAAACAGGCGAAACCACTGGAAACGATACCGAGGGCGATCATAGCGAAGCAATACCAATCCGAAACCAAAGCACACATGATGCAGGCTGCAGAGCTCGTGAAGATAGGGACACATGCGAGAAGTGCACTGTCGAGGGATCTTTGCGGAACGTTTCCATCATACTTGACGTCTTTAAGCTCCAAGAAGGCGACATTGCTCGGAGCAGTTTCCCTTCCCTCAATTTTTATTAATCCTTTAACCTCTTTGGCTCTCTGCATCGTAAGGTATCCCAGGTGGCCCGTTTGCATCTCTGTCCCAGAAAGGGACGCGACATACTTTGGTCCCTTTTTTCCATCGAGCTCAAACGAGACCGCTGGCATCTCGTTCGGACCTGGGAATAGTCCGTCCCATAGACGCGAACTTGCAATTTGGCCAAACCGTTTTGCAATGGTGTAGCTTCCCGGAGAGTTGTACCACCCAAGCCACTTCCTCCCTTTAAACAGGTGGACGGTGGCCATGGCAGAAATGGCCTCTTCGCCACCAAAGAAACCTGCTACGCCGGACGCATCGAGTGTGAACTTGGTATGCTGGAGAGGCCTGGAGAGGACAGGCATCGTGTGTGGATGTCGTTTTAATGCCGAA
Source organism: Tylopilus orsonianus (assembly GCA_038089095.1). Lineage (NCBI taxonomy): Eukaryota > Fungi > Basidiomycota > Agaricomycetes > Boletales > Boletaceae > Tylopilus > Tylopilus orsonianus. The sequence continues at coordinate 7,955 of JBBPKE010000467.1, read as the reverse complement.
GTCGTCTGCGCTCGCGCTTAAAAGTAGTATTCATCAATGCACAAGCGGATCCCTGAGCCCTGAGCCCTGAGCCATCAAAAGAATTTCCCTAGCCATTTTCGTCTGGGAGTCACGTCGGTAGCCTGACTCTAAGCGTTTTCTTGTTTTAATTTTGCAAGTTTCCGTACGTACCGGCGAAGCCCACTGCAAAGTTGCATACATTGTGATCGAGTACGTCAACACTACCATAGTTGCTTACAATTGGGGCTTTTGTTATCTTGAACATCAGCCGTCGTTGGGTGACAGCATCTTTGTTTTTGGCTCTGACGAGCGGGCCTGGAAACGCTTCCCGTCGTTGTGACCACATGTACAGTAGTTTAATGCATTTTCCTTTCACTACCTGTACTGCTATGAATGTATTACGTTTTACTAACTCCTCTTTTAGTTCCGCTTGTTACCGGCGTAATGCTGACAGCCTAAACCAGGGCCATGGCATTGGCAATGAAGGGGAAATGTATGAAGGGTCACGCATCATGTCCGTATTATTACCTTCTTGCCGCTAACGTTAAGGTTTCACTCCGGAGCTCCCACTCGCACGACTCTTCCTCTTTTCACAGGCTTTACTTGCTGTACTTATGAGTGCACCGAGTGTATGTATAAAGGTCAGCAGGCTCCCAATGGCCGAGTATTGATTCACCATGGTGACCTTTTGTCGTCCGAGCACAAGCCAACTTGAACACGTTCAACAGGTACATGCCCAGGCTGCTACATGTTCCTGGGCCACAGCTCTTTCGCTATTTACTCTCCGGTACATCGTGCCGTGTTACTCAAACTGGTTGCACGTGGATGAGAAACTCTTGAGATGATGAAAAGTGATGTATCTCCGAGTGGGTGAGAGTCCAAATCTAGTTACGGTTCGGCCGATGATAATCAGTGACATGCGTTGCACAACATTGAGCCTCAGAGTACCAAGACTTTCACCCCCAGAGCGGAGCTCCGTCGTTCCTCCAAGCATTTGCCTGAGGATTAGGCGCTCGTTTCCGATGGGTCTCACGCCAGACGAACTCGCAGACAAGGCGGAGGATGTCATATGCAGGTACTTTGCATAGTGTCATGTTGTCTCACGATTGGGGTGAAGATGAACCACTGCATAGATACAGCTAGCGTCGCCGAACTTTAGGAATCGATTCACGTGATACCGGAACTCAACACTTACCATCGCCTTTCTCCTGAATGTTCCCCGACCTGATCCGGAAGCGCTCAATTGGAGTCTAGTTTACGCGAGGTTGTACCCCCCGGGAATTGCTTGCCTAGAGCGAGTTTATTCTACATCAAAGGTTGGACGCTTTTTGTTGTGCTATGTTGTGCCACGGATGGCACTCCGCTAAACTACAAGCTCATCCCAGAGTTTGTACAACGCCTGGAAGGCATTCTATGCATTGAAAAGAGTGCCTTGTAGACTTCAATCCTGGGTTAGATGTCATAGGGGAGAGATTACGATGGATGGTGACTCTGAGAGCAATCAAAGTCGAAGACATGGCGTACGGTCTCCTCGGCATTTTTTATCTGCGTCTTCCGGTTCTGGATAGTGAAGGAGAGAAAACGTTTATCTGAGTCCTCAGGACGAGATCATGCAGTATATGGACCACACGCATATCCTTGACTGGGTGGGAAAACCACCCGACCTCACTTCCTACCCGGCGCAGTCACCGTCTTGTTTCCGCCGGGTCTCTTGGCACCATCTCATCAAACCCACCCCTGAGGTACCCATTTCCGAGGCTCCCATTTCCGAGGCTATGTGCGCATTACCCACAAGACTTCTGTCACATTGCTGCAAGTCGCAGAGAACCCTCTGGGAGAGCCACCTCTCAGCCGCTCCATCATGAATGGCAGGTATGAACTTGCGTGGGTTCGTGTACCAAGTTAAACCCGTGGAACCCACACCTTTGGATTTCCGCCGAAAGCAGAAGGTATACATGTAAACCATGAGGGGGGACGGCCTTGAGCCAGTGACCGTCATGACGACCCACGGGCTCCCGGACATCCACCCTGCAGCACGCTCTATTTCAATTGGACCCATTGGATAATGATCGTTCTTAGAGTGATTCTGTCCCGCGAGACTCGGGATGTATCAGGTGATCCTATCAACAACGACTACAGCCTGTGAGCAAGAAGGAGGGGGAACTGCGTGACCATATTAGCTGGGAGTTTCTGTTATTTCGATCATCAGTCTCGCAGAATTCATTCACACCGCCTGGGGAGCGTACAGCTGCACAACCCCTTTTTGGGAATTCCTGGAGCTGTGTACTCCGGGGACGTTGATTGTGCACCGATTCGAGGTGAGCTCCACACATTTAGCGGGCATGTGTGTGCAAATGGAACTGAGAAGTTCACGGATGTGTACCGCATTCTGGTTTTTCGATTGCTATTTATGTCGTGTGGTGTACCTCCAGTGAGATATTGAAATAGCGTTTACAAGTAATGATGCACGCGCTAGAAATCAATACTTGCCAGATGGCCCAGTCAAGCGGATGCCCATGGAGTACCCTCCGGAATTTTCCATCCATGTTCAGGTGGGTGAATGATGTAAAAGAACCATTTCGTGACCATTAAATGCCACCTCCGAACAAGCTGACCACGGCGACCGGAGGAGGGCTGCCTTCTCTTTGCTTTGTCTGCCCACAATATGCAAAAACATATTTTGAGGGATGCCAGGTAACTGTTGGCGATGGTGCCAAGGCTGCAACACGGTGGAGCGGCATAGTTGTCTCTGTTGCGCACTAGATCGAGGCCCTGACATCAAGGCGGTGCTAAAATGAACAACGAAAAAAATGCGTACAATATCAATATATGATCCGGTGCTCGCTATTGCTAAATATTCGCCGTCGAATGAAAAACTAAGTGCATTGATGGCATTTCTGCACAGAAAGATGTAATTACGATCGAAGAGGGCATTTCCCATCACGTACTCGCAGGATGTTATTGTCCGCGCACAAATCCATTCATTCAAATCGAACATGTTGACTATGGAGTCGTACCCGCCTGAAGCAAGGTACCTGTGAATCTTAAGTATTTTTTTTACAGCAAACATGGTGGAATCTGCTGACCTTCCTCGTGGATCGAGGGCGACTGCAACACAACCACCTACATGAGCGGCTGGGCTTTCTCGTAGTGCTAATGATGGATAGTCCATGATGCGGAGGGCGTGCTCAGTGTGATGCGTCAAGATGATCCCATCTCCGACATGATTAAACATGGCAGTCGATGCAACAATGGTCTGATAATATGTGATGGCCGGAGGTTCGAAAGAGAGGTATAGTACTTACCCCGTCTTTATCCGAAATCTGCCACAGATCCTTGGACGATTCGCTATCTTTCCCATGTGTGAGGAAGAACAACTGATGTCCTGCAGATGTATATAATAGAGATTTTCCATCTGGAGAGTAGTTCGTTTGGACAGGTGACATTTTTAATTGGATCTGTTGCAGGTGGCGACTTTCTTGAAGGAGATCATCAGCATAAGAATCGATATCTACAAGTATTCTTACGTCGCGCATCCCAGAAAACGATACGCCTGTCCCTTTGACTGGAGGTGCAGAACAACTCGGGGTGGGTTGGATTCCATGATACATGGTCGACATCGTCAGAGTGACCCCCAGAGAAATGGGTTGCGGATCTGTACTCCATCTAAGCACAGGGTCAATAAAAATTGGTTTGTTGCGCGCGACACGCGCAGGCTCACGCTCGTTTCCGGGGCCCACACTCTAGTGATCTTGTCGATGCCCACTGCTGCAAGACGTTTACCATCACAGCTCCACGCAACGTGTGTCATTGCTTGTGGGGACGGAATTCGAAGATCACGGGGTTTATGTGCGGGGAAGTTTTGTGCCTATAAGGAAGCAGTGTAGGATGCACATGCCACTTGATCGGGAGACTTGGCGTACATGAAGACCTCTTGCCGCGAACGTTACGTGGAATGGAGGGGTAGGTGGCCGTTGTGGGGCCTGTATTTCGTCTTCAGTAGAGATAGCAGTAGGCAACGTAGACATCGGATATGATGGAACAAGCTAGTCTGATTATGATCTAGAACCTTAAGATGGACGAGTACCGTATTTGTATATGTTAGAATCAGAGGCTGCTGAGTCAGCAATAACTTTGGGACGCCACCAACTCCATCAAGTAATGCTGGATTAAACATGTAGCCAGGCGAGTGGATAGACACACCCGTTGCCACAACCACGCTTGGTATGCTTTATTCATCCCTCCAACATAAGCTTATCCTTTTGTTTTGTCATCGGGCTGGTATTGATAAGACGATTTATTAAGGTCTGTTTGCCCAAGTGATATCTTGTCTGCACGAAAACACGACAGCCAGATAAAAAAAGCCGTCAGACATGGAGAAGAATATCCCTCTCTGGCTGGACGTTGATCCTGTATGTCATAAACCTCCCCGGAATAATATAGAGTCGAATGATTCATTTCTCCAGGGCCACGACGACGCAACAGCGATCTTATTGGCGGTACATCTTCATAACATAGATCTTCTCGGAGTGTCCACTGTGAGTTCATTTAATCCTCTTGTGAAGTCATGAGGAGTAAATGTTAACAGGTTCATGGAAACACTACCGTGCACTGGACTGCGGTCAATGCCGCCAGATGTCTTCATGCATTTGCAGCTCCGGCACATGTCAAGGTATATTCTGGTGCAGCCAAGCCTTTGTCAAGAAGCGCTCCGAAACACTGTCCTGAGATACATGGCGAAGATGGGCTCGGGGGCGTCGTTGGACTTTCTTCCCCGGATAGTCCAGAGGTGCAATCACGTCTCGCGCGCAGTAACGACGGCAAGCCCACCTCTGCCCTGCAGGGCATGGTGAGCGCTATAAAGGAGACCTGGAAAGAGGGCTCCGGCCGTAAGGTAACCGTAGTCTCGAGTGGACCGATGACCAACATTGCCGTGTTCATCTCTGCGCACCCCGAGCTTTTAGATGGCGTGGAACAGTTTGTATTCATGGGTGGAGGCAACGGTTTTGGAAACATAACTCCGGCAGCAGGTGAGTGACCATGATGCTCCTCGACATTTTCATATCATAAATGGTGTGTTTCCAGAGTACAATATCCTATGTGATCGTGAGTGCATCCCCCGACGACATTCTGCCACCATGATCGACGATCTTCTTTCCCACATTCACAGCCGAAGCAGCGCAGATAGTGATCTATAATCCAGTAAAGACGGTCATGCTGCCAATCAACGTCACCCACACCGCTATTGTGAACCAAGGCATTCACGCCCGTCTCTGTTCGCCTCACCAGCACGACCATCACGGGCTCACCGCACCAAAAACAGACCTCAGAACGATGTTGTCCTCGCTTGTCACGTTTTTCGGTGATACATATCGCGAAGTGTATGGTTTCGAAGATGGTCCTCCGCTTCATGATGCGCTCGCGATCGCATATGTGTCCAACCCTACTATATTCCAAGGTCGACGCCTCCATGTCGACGTGGAAACACGTGGAGAGCATACCACAGGAGCAACCATCGTGGACACTTGGAATTACCGAGAATATGACAATACATGGGGTCCCAACGGTAAAAATTGCATAGCGCTAGAATCGCTCAAGGTTATTCTCTCTCGCTCCCTTGATCACCCCGCCACCATGTTTCTGACCGTTGACTAGGTGGAGGAATTTTTCGATATCCTCTTGGATTGCATCAATCGGTGCGATAAAGTGTCCCCCCTGAATACCCAGTGATGGTGTGGCACTCCCTTGTTCCCATTTAGCACTCATTCATTGTATTCGGGGGTCATTATGATGCATATCTCAGCATAAATAGTCCGATAAAAGGAAAAAGACAGAGGAGCTACGTCAGAATAGATAGTAAAGATGATGAATCGCAAAATTAGATTGGTTGATACGTATGATCACGTTGCTGTAGTTAGCGAATCTGTCCGTCCGTCGACGAATACCTTGTTCACGGACACTCGAACCGAGGATGGCGTGCTCCGCTGTCTTCGCGTATGTCCGTCCTTCAGTGTGCGCAGTGCTTCGTCGAGATTACCACGACCAAACGTTTGCTGGCGTTCATGCTTGGAAGGCGGCGAGAGCAGGTCCCTCGGTGTCGCCTCTGTGCCCTTGATCTGGATTGAACAGCATTGAGTGAAACGCCTGCCGCGCCCACGCAAGGCACTCACCTCCTGTTTGTCACCTGAAGGTGTTAGTGGGGTTGGTGTATGCGGTGCGACATCGACGGCTGCTTTCTGCAAACGGACGATCCAATCAAGCATGACAGGTAGGCGCTCAAGCCCAACGTACCTGGAGTGATATCGAGAAAGAACATATCATGCCGAAAAAGTCATCTGGTTTGAGGCTATCCGAAGAATCGTAGGACTCTCCATAATAATTAAACAGAGAACGCAGATCGTTCTCTACGGAAGTCGTCAGTTCCTTCAGTGCCTCGACTGGACCCGAGACCTGCACGATGAAACGCTACGACAAGTCAGGATCTGGAGAGAATGTGGACGAAGAAGGACCTGCCTGCATGACTGGGACAAATTGGTCGTCTACCGAGGGGTGCCTGAGCTGCTTCATAAGTTGTATCTCTGCCTCGACTTTAGCGCGAGACGCGATCGCAGACTGAACGGCTTGCGAAATAGTCTGGAAAGAGACTGGTGGGGACGTTAGCCAATTCGTCAACTTCAGCATACGAGCAAGACGGCACATACTGCGGGCGGCGGATTCCAGGCTGGGCAGCTCCTCCATGAAGAGTGTCAACTTGGGTTCTGCGCGAAGCAACACCCGAGCGACGTAATGGAGCAAAGTTGGGCAATCGGAGGTAGCCTTTGCGGTCTTTGTCTCTTTCATCTGCATTTGTCCTGATAAGATTGTCCGCAGAGTGCAAGACTTGGGGTTACCTTGAGTAGTGCTTCCAACCGAAAGCCCCGAGCGCCACCACGGAAAGAGGAGCCATTCATCTTATTCCCCACAGCCAAAACAGCCTATCTCTTTGTCAGATCCTTCTGTTAGCACGGGTCTCACATATATCACCTGTAATGTTCTCTTGAATAGCTGGGAAGTCCGCAGCTCTCGACAAGCGTCTCGCACAGCCTTTAGATCAGGGCGGATCTCTTCCATATCCATTTCAAATCGCTGACGGAAAATCATGCACTCCAACCTCTGCGGAAGCCTGGGAATAGACATGATCTGGGCACAATTTAGTCCACAATCTCCGGCAATGAATGTTAGTTACAGACCTCATGAATGTACTGGTCGGCCTTTGCGAGCTTGGTGACATCTCCAAAGTCCTTGATTCGCGTCATCTGGATTACAAACATTGGTCAAGCAAGTCATGGATAAGCAAGAGAATTACGAACTTCCTCCGTCGTCGGCAACTGTTTACTAACCACCTTTAGGTCATCTACCGAGAGTATTGAATCGTCGAGGTCAAGAAGGGCCTGTCGGATGGCGGAATACCCAATCTTAAAGCGAGACAACATGATAGCTACCATACGACTAATCAGTGCGATCCCAAAATGACAAAGTATCGACGTTACCCATATTATTCGCCCGTGTCGTCTCCAAAAGCGTAGTGACGCTTTGCTTTCCAGCAGGACTGGCCATCCGCGAAGGCGTGGAAGGTGTAGCGTCAATCGTGAATATAGCCTCTAGATCATCCATCTCAAACTCGAAAACCTGCGATGGCTCTGACCACACTGTCGAACCGATAGCGTTGTTGTCTAACTTATTCCAGAAAAAGGGCTTCAATCGTGGGCCAAGTTGTATTGGCCGACTTCGCGTGTACGTGGCTAGTCCGGGAGGTGAGGGTGCGAAAGGAGGTGCATCAATAGGCGGTGGCGGAGGTGGAGGTGGAGGTGGAGGTGGAGGGCTACCACTTCCGGACATTGGCTGTAGTAGCGGAGGCGGGGGGGGAGGGGGGGGAGGGGGAGGGGATGGTAATAACAGACTATCCAAGAATGTCA
>JBBPKE010000466.1:0-18695 GCA_038089095.1 Tylopilus orsonianus | reverse complement strand
TCGGATCGAAGGCGCCAGAGGACATGCTGGTGCTGGTCATGCGCAAGGACGACCCGGAGCGTGAGTTCTTCTCCACGCGCGGGGCGCTCGCCGGTAACCCCCTGTGTAGCATCTTTATGCAGGGTCGACCGAGCAGCATCGGCGCCCGCATCAGAAATGACCCTGACAAGGCCGTCGTTGCCAACCTGAACCGCGACAACCCGAATGTGCCAACGGCCTCCCGCTCCGACCCGATTTCCGGACGCAAGGGAGAGAAATTGCGCTGCATGTCAATCACTTTTCCCGTCGAGCTACAGTAAAGGATTTACCGGTGCAGGGCTGCGACCACGCCCCAACCCACCATGAAACCCTCGCGTCTCGTCAAGTACCACGTGCTTGCGCCCGCCGAGCAGACGGTGGACTGGAAGCAAGCTGGTATGCCTGGGCGCGTGGCGCACGACCATGCCGAGAAGCTCGTGGCATCCTTCCAACTGCCGCAGCTCCTTGTCATACGCAGCGTATATCCGGGTGACGAGGAAGATGAACCAGCTTCCGGGCATGCGACCGAATACGAGCTGATCCTCACATTTGAAAAAAAAGGTCGATCGTTAGATGTTGAATGAGTGCGTCTTTCTCTGGTGACTTTTCGGGTCCATTCAATCTCGCATTCGTTCTAGCTGCCTCGCAGAAAGTCCTGTCAACTCCCAAGCGCTCGCCAAGGTCCTCTCCGCACTAAACCTAGTTCTGACCGTACACCCATTGCAGACAAGCAAGATTGGCCGCGACGACGACAAAAAGAAGCACCCTGACCAACGGCTGTTCTTTGACCCAAAGACATTGGGGGAGGACTCGTAGTGCGCAAGGGATATTACATGTCCGTCCGACCCACGCATCAACAGCTCATGGTTAACGTCAACATATGTCATACGGCATTTTACAAACCCCAAAACTTTAGAAAGGCCCCAAACGAGTATCGCACATTCGTCGGTGATTTAAACGCTCCCGGAATTCAAGTGTGAGTGACCACCCGACACAACAACCGCACCGTGACAATAAAGGGTATTTCCAAATGCAATGCCTGACAGTACAAGTTCCACGGATAGATCACGATCGAAAAATATTATGAGCTCAGTGAAGATGACTACCTTGGTTTGAGGACCTTGCTAACCATCTGTTTGAAGGGCACGACATCAAATTGAAGTTTCCTCATCTCCCACTCCTCGAGGGGACTAGTGGAAGCCTCTACCCCCAAGAAGTCTGCGACATCCTCCCGGATGCAAGTTTCAAGAGAGAACTCACCGACAGTAAACACGCCACGGAGATGCTTTATTTGGCGCGCAAACCGCCCAAAGTGAATGCGGAGAATATTGTCGACCGCGGTCTCGACAAGCTTGGGTTTCGGGGCCCAAACCCGCTGCTCGACTCGTTTGGAATTAGCGTTGGCACGGACGTGGCCATCGCGCCTGGCCGGGTCCCGGATAAATCAGGGTTATCCTACTCTTTCGAAGCGCATGTTGACATCGATGATCGTGCCTCGTGGAACCTCCGCAAGGTCAAATTTGCTGTCGGTGCACGACTAGACAAGTGGGCAGTGTTGGTCGTCCAGGACGGTTGCAAGGATGATTTCAAAGGTGTCGAGGACCCGCAACTGCGCAGGGTCATAGACGGGCCCCGTACCATGTGCAACAAGTGTGGAATGCAAGCGAGGAAGCTGGACGAGCGAGCCATCGCAGCAGTGCAACTGCCTCCCCAAGGCAACGAGCAGGTTAATCCTTTTCAGGATGACGCGAGCGGAGAAATAGAACGTGTCTTGAGGAATCTCGTGGGTCAGAGTGCGCCGGAGATCCTTGTCGTCATGTTGTCCGACGCAGACAGCATGATCTACAACGGCCTCAAGCGGCTCTGCGATGTCACGCTCGACATTGCCACCGTCTGTATGCAGTCGAGATCCAGACGAATCAAACGTACTTTGCCAACGTCGCGTTAAAGGTCAACATGAAGATAGGCAGTATCAACCATATGCTGGACGCCAGTAGCGGGGCCTGGCTTAAGAGCGTACCGACGATGACCATGAGTATGGACGTGACACATTCCACGGGGAAAGGTGCTACGAGAGGAGCGCGCGGGCATTCTTGTGTGTCTAACCTGCTAGTACTCACTAATCGGGTATATCCCTCCACCAGCATCCATCGTAGCGGTAATCGCAAGCGTCGACGAACACTTTGCGCAATATCCTGCGATACTTGGCTTGAGAAAGGCCGGGAAAGAGGTAACAATACGCTTACTCCTGCGTGCAAGTCCACTGTCTGACTCGAGCTTGGAATAGATCACTCGCGATAATGATACCCTCGCGGACATGTTTTTTTAGCTGTTTCGAGTTGTACAAGGCCCGTAACAACGATAAATTGTCCGATCGCGTGATTCTGTTCCGCGACGGGATCTCCAAAGTGCGCGTGCTGGTGCTGCTGTCCGATCTCATTACTCATTCGTGGTCCCCCTGTAGAGTCAATATAGGCAAGTACGCGAATACGAACTGCCACAGATAAAGGTGGCCTTTGAGCGCTTCGGCGCATACCAACCCAAGCTCAGTATCATCGTGTGTGGCAAGCGACACAACACTCGATTCTATCCTACGAAGCAGGAAGACGCCGTGGGAGACGTCAATCCGCTCCCCGGTACGGTCGTTGATCGTGGCGTCACCCCAGCATACGAATTCGATTTCGTTCTCCAGGGTTTGTTCCCTTTCCCTCGCGTTTCCTATGCGCTGAATTGGCGACTCGGAATCGCCATGCGAACGACGTGCAGCCCACGGAAGTCTCAAAGGCAGCACTACGCAACCAACGCATTACTTTGCTGTCCATGACGAAAACGGATTCAACGCGGATGACCTGCAGCGCGTGACCAATGACCTGAGTTACATGTTTGCGCGCGCGGCCAAGGCGGTCAGTCTCGTCTCCCCGGCATGTGGAGATGTAGGGGAACGACGTCTCGGGGCCGGGATTGCAGAATACCATGTTTTATTTGTGAAGTCGGTCGAGATCTGTAGTAGCCATGTATTACATAATGTAATCGCACCTGCCACTGTTGTGTTGATGCGTACCTTGGGTCATGGATGCGCGCGAAGACCTCCCGAAAGTCTCTATTGAAACTGAGCAGGATTGGAGACGGGTTCAACAAAACTTATCTTCTGCCCTTCTGGCTCGTTTGGACGCAGAACTGGAATCTCAGGGCCAATCGGGGGACCAGGACGCGCTCTTGCCACACGTACATCAGGTGAATTGGCAGGTATGCTTTGCCCGTCGTGCTAAACCCTGGCACACCTAGTTTCTCGAGATGCTCTTCGACATTGCACGCCCAAACTTACGGATAAATGGGCGTACTACGGACGAACCGCATGGTGACGAGGATGGTGAGTGGGCCGTCGACTACCGTACACCTGAGCTTTCACACGCGTTTCTCTCAAATCTAGACGTGGAGCCATTCGACGAAGCATTAGACCGGCATATTTGGTCCTTGTCGGACCAAAGGTTGAAGTGGGACAAGGATATAGCGGATCGCCGTCGCTCGAGACCCCAGGGCATTGAAAAGTCGGTGCTGGAGAACTTGACACAACATGATCTGTGCAACTTGGAGGTGCTGGAGGAGCCTGATACCCGTCTTGGTGTCGACTGTAGGTCGTATAGTCCCCTATGGTCGACGGCTAATAACGCCCCGTAGCTAAGAATGTGGATGGCGAGGCCCAACAAACTCTGTTGGATACGATTTCTGGAGTACCCCAACTCTTGGAGGTGCGTGTCTAGGGTAATGAAATGACGTTGCGAATTCCAATGATATTCCCAGGCGATCCAGTCCCAACAAGCCCGGGCGAGTAGGATTACGTCCGTGTCCGCTGAAGTAAAGGCGCTGAAACCCTAAACCTGGGCGACTGAGTGGCAAACTACAAGGGTTTTGCGTGGATTCCAAGGAAAACTTCTCTCTAAGCACGACAGTTTATGAACCACGGGCACCCCTTGTACCACGACCCCCGAAATTGCCTCTATACCCACCACGACCGCCGCGATTGCCCCTACTACCCCTACCACTGGCACCTCCGAATCCGCCACCTCTAGCACCACTCCCCCGAAATCCACGGCTGCGTGGAGCACCGCGCGCGCCGCCACGGCCACGTTCTGAAATTGATTCAACCGGCTGAGATTACGGGGCAGTATCGACTCACTGGTAACTCCTGGAGGCGCCATACACGTTAGTTATCTCTGCGTGTAGAGTAAAGTAGGCTCCTACCTGTTGCTTTTGGTCTGGGAAGAAATCGCTCGATAGGCAGAAGTTTGTCACTTCCGATGTAGACCTTGTCTCCTTTTTTAAAACTGCTTGCTACCATGCCTTCGCCCATTTTTACCGAGAAGTACACCTCGTTGATTGGTCCCAGTATCTCGTCGACCTTCCCGATGACAGACTTGTTTTGGAGGTAAATGGGGGCATTGAAATATGGCACTTTGTCCGAGATGAGAGAGGCACAGAGCATCTCGTCTTCGACGGCGTGCAGAAACGAACCCATTTCTGTCAAAGCTGGATGAGCAGGGTAGTCGAATGGAGGCTGGAGAGTACCTAGCACAGTGTCTGGCGGACCAGCATCACGCTGCTGGAAACCACCGCGGCCACCTCCACGAGCTGTATTTAAAGTAAGTCACCATAGAAAGGGGGAATAGTGTTCAAGCTTGCCTCCCCCGCGGCCGAATCCTCTTGAACCACCTCGATACATGGGGAGTGCTCAACAAGGTTTTGATTACGTCATCACGGATTAGCATTTCCCCTAGTGTTTTGTTTTCTCGGGCCAATATCACTTTGGCATGAGCCTTTTCTTTCGTCACGTCCCGACTGTGGAGGCCAACTTCTCAACACAGAGTACCGCTGATGTCGCAGGAAAAGATGCCATACTCGTCTCCCAAGATATTTGGGATGCTCTTTGTTTCTCCGGTGAGACCCACAAAATCCTATCTGTCAAACCGACGCGCCAGTACCCAACCGGGTCCCTTTCCGAATACACCGGTGCTCTAACATGCTGGGCTATCCACGATCCGAATGTATGTATCCTTCTGACACTCTGAGTCCCATCACTCATTGCAGCAAAGGTGTCGGAGATCGCGATCCCGCAAGCTTGGCTCGTTTCCTATCCATCCATTTTTCAGCCTTTCCGGACAAGTACTGATGGCTGCTCAAAGTCGGTGGTTTTGTCCCCTGTCGAAAATGTTGTCCTGGCGGAGGTGGTTTTAACCGCGAAACATGAAGAAGCATATCTTGCAGCCACAACCCATGGAGCGACGTTCGAGAATTGGTTCTTCGAATCCCGTGTCATTATTCGCGATGGCGAGGACATTTTTATCCCAACGAGCGTCTTCTTCACGTGTAATCCGCCGATTCAGTCATCGTCGCCGTTCCTTGGATACTCTGTCAACTTCGCGTCGCCTTACCGGCATGGTATCGCACAGCGGGGATCAACACGATTCATAGTGACTTCATCTGATTGGCCAGGCAGGGTGTCAGACAGAGTAGACAGCCTGGCTATTCACGAGAATTTGGAAATTAACGAATCATTCCTTATCTCCGCTGTCTTGTCCTCCACGGAACCCTTGTCCCAGGTAAACGAAAGCGGTGAGAAAACAGCGGCCTTGTAGTGCGTCTAGCTCACGCCCCGTAAAGCTGAGCTCTCCGAGGCTGTATTCTCTGTGAAAGCTCTGCAATCACCCATCGATGCCGATCTGGATCAGTTCACCGTCTATATCGACGCAAGTGATTTGCGTCCACTTGGGGTACTGAATGGCGACTGGGTACGTGTTTTCTTATTCACTTGTGCTGTCCACGTTCAAATCACACCTGAAACTAGGTTCTAGTCACTTCCGTCGACGCTTCGTCGTCTCGTCTTGTGCGTATTGGCGCCCTTGATCGAGGCTTCAGTGACTCGAGTAGACGTTCCGCTATGTTGTCCCCCGTCCTTCTGCATAACTTGTGCCCACGCAGTTGTCAGCAAATTGTAGTTCGTGTGTCACCATTTGGGACGCGTGATCCTGGTGTCCCGACAGCGAAGAGCATCACATTGGCGAGGGTCGCCTCCCCATTCTCAATACATCGCCGCTACGAACCACTGTTTGTGGATGCATTACGTGAATACTTTGGTTCATCAAAGCGTCTGGTTAAAGATGGCGATATCATCCCGTTGCAAATCGACATTGATCGCTCCCTAGATCCTAGTCACGCCTTACGCCCAGGCGATTTCACGAAGACCGTCACGCACGGCTTCTCATATGTTCCAGTTTATTTTGTTGTTCGGGATTTGGACTATGAATCTGTAGCCATGCATGGACAGCCGTTCTCGAGCCCACACGTTGGCTGTTTCGTGGATGCCAGTGTGACGAAAATCGTTCAGACCGGAGTCGAGCATGTTCGAGTTCCAGACGTATACGACTATTATCGACTTGGTAAGTGTCACCTTATGGGTTCCGGATTACCTATTATTAATTTGCCTCTCAGGTCACGCACGAATGACGTTGCCAGCGAAATCCGAAATCTCTCAGCAGATTTCTCGGTTGTCAAATGCCACGTTTCTCGATGAAGCACGTAGTTTGGGTGTACAGACCACTGTTTTTGTCACAGGATCAAGGGGAATGGGTAAATTCTCAGTGGCTGCACACATTGCCCGTCTTCTTCAAATGCACTTGGTAGAGGTGAGTAATCAATGGTCCGTCTTGAGCTTAGTTGAATGGCCAAGTTCACAGATAAACTGTTTTGATGCTCTATCGGACACAGCCGCCAAAACCGAGGTTTCACTGAGAGAACAAGTAGAGAGTGCTATGTCCCTTTCACCTTGCTTGATTGTACTTCGTCACACTGATGCATTGGACCATCTGGCAAGCACTACGGACGGAAAAGAAGGTTTATCACACTATCTTTTGTACATCAGTGAATTCACTCCTTGCTCTACAGTGCATTTCATCCTTCAAATGTTACAACAGTGTGTCGACGACGCAAACAATACTCGGGGGAAAAAGTGTATCCTTCTTGGAGTAACAGAGCAGGGTAAAATTCCAGAGGGCATCTCATTTAGTAACGAGATTGAGATCAAGGTAGCAATTAATTTGAGTGCTCGCTGTTCATTCTTATTTGATTCTCAGGCACTGAGCGAAGAAGAGCGCTTCTATCTGTTACTAGAGCAGATAAGTAACCAAGGTGGACTCCTTGCTCAAGATGTCTCTGTTGCTACACTGGCCAAACAGACTGCGGCATTGACTACCTCGGATCTGGCTGATTTGATCAAAAGGACACATACCTATGCGATAATGGGGTAAGTCCTGTACTGTAATTCATAGTTTGTTGTTGATTGGTCTGGTATAGCTCTGGTATACAGGAGTTGGTCACTCATCCAATCATGTCTGCCAAGCAGTTTGATACTGCTTTGTTGAAGGCTAGGACCATCTTTTCTCAGACTATAGGTGCACCTAGCATTCCAACGGTCTTCTGGGAAGACATCGGAGGATTGGGTACGGTGAAAAACGAGATACTGGACACAGTGCAACTGCCACTGGATCACCCTGAGTTGTTTCAAGATGGGCTGAAGAAAAGATCTGGTTATTTGACCTTATTCCAGATGTTATTTCAACTGACTGAGTTTGTCACAGGTGTTTTGCTGTATGGACCTCCAGGGACCGGGAAAACACTCCTTGCGAAAGCTGTAGCAACTTCCTGTTCACTGAACTTTTTTTCGGTCAAAGGGCCGGAACTGCTCAACATGTACATTGGTGAATCCGAAGCCAATGTTCGTCGGGTGTTCCAGAAGGCTAGGGATGCCAAGCCATGTGTTATCTTTTTTGATGAGCTGGATTCAATAGCTCCAAAGAGAGGAAATCAAGGAGACTCTGGTGGGGTTATGGATCGCATTGTAAGCCAGCTTTTAGCCGAGCTCGATGGAATGAGCACCAAGAGTATGGACATATTTGTGATTGGTGCTACGAATCGACCAGATTTGTTGGATCCTGCGCTATTACGTCCGGGACGGTATGGCTCAATATCCTCTTCCTTGAAAGTTTGACTGACCCCGTAACAGATTTGATAGAATGCTTTATCTGGGTGTCTCTGAAACCAATGAAGCCCAACTTGACATTTTAAGGGCTCTGACTCGAAAATTCAATTTACATCCCCGCCTCAATCTTTCCTCGATTGCTGGACGGTGCCCCTTCAATTACACTGGTGCAGACTTTTATGCTTTGTGTGCTGATGCACTTCTTCATGCGCTTTCACGCAAAGTTGAAGAGCTCGAGAAAGAAAGAGGTATTTAACTTTAGTAGCGTTTATACTCGGTTGGCTTGATGATTTTTTTTGTAGCCGAGTTGAATGCCCTTTCCGAGTACCGACAACATCCGATCTCTCCTCAGTTCTTCATTTCCGAAATGAAGTCAGATGCAGATTTACAGCTTGTGGTAGACGTGGAAGACTTTGACCTTGCTTTGGAAGAGCTAATTCCAAGTATCAGCAAGTCTGAGCTAGCTCATTATGTATCGATTCAAAAGAATTGGCACAACTGACAGTAATTTAATACACAGCAAGAGATACCATGTATCACTGGATTTCTGTCCATTTTGCATCCGCGCTTCGATATTATAGGTCTGGTGGCGAGTTCAGGTTATCTTTAGGTTTCTTTCTTTTATTGCGCATGTGATATCTCAGCCATCCTTGTTTTCCAAGATCTTGCCACACAGGAGCCTCCAGCCAAGCAGTCGTCACTTGTACGAGTGCGGGACGACTGTCTTTAAACATGATGCATGATGTGGCACCCGGATGTTATGACGCATCGTCTTTCAGACCGCTCGATGACTCTCTTGAGCACCAATCATGTGATCCTCGTCAAATGCAGGCCAAACGGGCCGATGGTTACCCTGCCCAGACGTGCATTGTAACATGACAAAGTTGTCTCACCCTAAAATAAAGACTGTCATCGGGTTCAACGGTTTCTGCCTGGCAGCCCTGTTCAAGTTCGCCTGGATGCTCATCCGAGACATTTGCCCAGGTACTAGGCTCATCGCATATATGATCACATTGTGTCACCCTCGTTCTCTCTAGACTTAGAATGACGTACCTCCCACACTGACTTGGACTTGCACAACTAGTACCGTAGTCGCTTACGCAAGAAACCGGGCAACGCAGTCAAAGACACGAATAACACCATGAGAAAGACGACAAGAAAAAGAAACAGAGGACGCTGTAGATGCTAAGAAGTATCTATGGGATCGTTTAACTTGTAACAAGGCTCGTGGTTGCAAGGATCAAGTTGGAATCAGCCTGTGGCTGTCCAACCATGATCCAATCACCGCTGGCATTTGGGCTGCAACATATCTGCGATGCCCGTCAAGCTCGAAGGAAGTTGTCATTGTGGGGCCGTTCGCTTCACCGTACAAAGCCACACTCCAGTTCCTTACCAAGTACGTTCCATCGTAAACTAGAATGGTGAAAAACTTATCCCTCTCCCACTAGTTGTGTACTTGCTCCATCTGCCGCAAAGTTGGCGGTGTGGGCGGGTCGATCAACCTCGGTGCGATAGCAAAGACTCTTGACGTTACTCAGGGTCGGGAACATATCCGGTATGTCTCTAATGTCCACTACAACCCCTCTCTCTACCCCCTCTTGCTAGCCTACACGAACACATAGTCATGCTCATCACCCCGTTTTTTTCAGCGTCTACCGTGCTGTGCTCAATCGCGATACCCCAGATGAATCGATCGCCTCGTCTGAACGCAACTTTTGCGTCCGCTGTTCTGCCATGTTATGGCTGTATGACGAAACCTGGTGCGTTCCATCAATAGCTCATCGTAGATAAGATTGATAAGGTTTATGCACGTCGTCCGCTGCACTCGACACATGATAGGCCCGATCTACTTCACCCGTTCGCATCCGTCATCGATGCCCCACCCCTCGAGGTCCCAGAGCGGCTGGTGCGTTTGTGACACGTAGCCGCAATGAAGAGGTAAATCAGCATTGACGATTCATTCGATCGGACAGGTGGTGGTGAAGACAGACTCCAAACCTGACTATGTGCGTCTACCAGAAGGTCAGGTAGAGGCCTTTGAGGAGTATGGACCATACTCGATCGAGGAGTGGCACAAGAAGCACGGCAAGTACGTTCCGTAGAATCCTCGGTCGGGGCATGACCAGAAGGCTAGTCGAGGTGTTGTGTGTAAGCTACACTGATATAGGGTCACGTATACTACCCATGTCCCTGTTGTACGACGTGGAGAATGGTTAGATGTATCACATAGTCGCCCGCATAGAGTCTAGTCCCATTCGCTTGCCCGCTCGTCCAAGTCAGTGTTCCTGCCGTTGACCACATTATGTAGGCGAAGTTCCATTGAGATTGTTGAGGCTTTCAATCGGGGCTTTGAACCGTGCCAATATATAACATTCGGAGTACAGTTAAACTTTACCGAAGGTGTTCGAGTCCTGATTTTTTGTACCATGATGCTTCACCCCACTGTTTGAGGCAGCAATATGGTTAGTAAAGGTAAAGTATACGTTCGTCATCTAGTATGCATTATCTTTGTATGGAAGAGCTCTATCCAAGCTGATCTTCCTCTAAGATTTCGATTCTCACACTATTCTCCACTGGCACTGTTAGGTTACTTCAAATAAGCGAGTGCCTCTAGTCGTTCTGAACACCCACACGACAGCAAAATACACCCTTTCTGACTCTATCGCTGGCAAATTCATTAGCCCCTCCATGATTTGTAGCCGGATCGGTAGTATCACTGCGTTTAAAGCCCCCATTCTGCTCGAAGTGTCAGACATCTAAGATGCCCATATGACTCAAAGGAAGTTGTCGTTGCGGGGTCGTTCGCTTCGCGGTACAAAGCCACACTCAGCCTGAGGTTCTCTACCAGGCGCGAACTTGGCACAAGCGGGAGCGGGGGAGGACTCGGTACTCCTCGCGCGATCAACTTGTCCCATCTGCCGCAAATTTGATTCGGGCGAGCCGATCGACTTTGGTGCGAAAGCGGAGACGTTTCACATCATCCAGGGCAAAAAAAAAACACATCCAGTACGGGGTATCTCAGCCCCTCCTGTGTTCACCGAGTGACCCCGTCCCGTTTCGTTTGTTTCCGTCAGTGTCTATTGCGCCATGCTCGACCGCGACACTCCAAATGAATTAATCGACTCATCCAAGCACAACTTTTGTGTCTGCTACTCCGCCACGTTATGCTTATACGACGAGGCCTGATGTATTCCAGCCTCTCATTACAGAAAGGAGTGGTAGGTCTTACGTTCGTATGTCCGTGACATAGGCCCGAGCGGCTTTGTCCGTTTGCTTCCGCCATCGACGCTAATACTTGAGGCTCCGGAGCGGCTGGTACGTTCTCACGAAGAGGGAGTGAAAATTGATTTGGTATTAGATAAGTGGCACTGACTCCAAGACCGGATACGTGCATCCGCCAGAAGGCTCAAAGCAAGTCTACCAGCGTCATGGATGTGGCTCGACCGAGAATTGGCACAGGAAACACGGCAAGTATGTACCAGAGTACCTTTGAGCTACAGCATCTCACGGGAGCGATGATGAGAGGTTGTGAGCTTGCCCGGAAAATAGTGCAGCGTTTAGCAAGCCACAATTACAATCACATAGTAGTTAGTACACGCAATGTGCAAGGGAGCAGAAGTCATGACGTGCAGAGAAGAGACCGTAATATGTTAAAGATACAGTTAGTAGGCTGCACGACAGATGGTACGAAGAACCATGTCCAGATTCAGACTTCATACACAGATACCGTTACGTCGTGTTACCCCGAGTCCTTGGCAAGGGATTCGGCTGGCCTCTTGAGAATGAAACCTATATAAGTGCAAGATCGGTTCAGGCATTACTCATGGACGTTCCCCGAGTCGTACGCGTACCTTTGAGTGCAGCCTCTTTTTCGGCCTGTCTTCCAAAGCCCATTCCAGACCGGCCGGAAGTATTTGACAGAGTGCGAGAGGAATCGCTGTCTTTTTCATTGTGGGTAAACACCGACGACAGCGCTCCCGTGACAGGTCGGATATCGACGCCGCGGACGTGAGACGGGAGGACGTCCTTTCCACGTTCGCGCCACGAAAGGATGGACCGCTTGTCCTTTGCCTTTTCTCGAAAAATTAGACCGACAAGCATGTTGAGGCATCCAATCGAAAACAGGAAGAACGCTGTTACCAGTGGAAAGTCACTAATGTAGTGAGACAGGACAGACGCGCCAATCCTAAGGGATGGTTCAGATAGGCAACTACAGGAACGTCACCGATGACTTACAAGCATTGCATGACTCCAAGAGCACCGACGCCAAAGTTACTTCCAAGGACCGGAAAAAAGCGGTCAAAGAATGCCGCAGGCCAACCTGTACACATTCTGAGCCTTCCGTACTCTGATGCGAGGGAGGCGCGTACCAATTTCGGACAGGACGAGCACGATGGTTTGGAATATGATAAATATTCGATTCAAGACAGACCAGAACGCGCCGCCAGGTTGGTTGGGAACGGTACTATGTCTAGATGAGAATCGTCAGGAATCTACGAATCCTTCTCGGGTATAGACTTCGTGACATACGGGATATAGTCTGAGTTTCCAGTGTCAAACGCAGTCGTGTTGAAGTTGCCGTTCGTGAATGCGTTGACGGCCTCTACGTCATCAACTAATACAATGATGCTAGTCGCGAACACGAGCAAGAGAGCAATGATGCTCAATGCACGGATGATGTTGAGAGCAATGAATACGCCTTCCAGAAAAGACATTACCGACAACGGTGTAGTTAGATGCTGTTAGTTACTTACGGGCAAAACCAGGAAGAAACATGATTGAATGTGAATACTGCAGGCCTGGAGGTGGCACAATGAGCGAACCAGCGCTAGCGACGTGGAACTACAATGGGAATTAGCAACTTGCTTGAACGGCCAGCAAGCTGCGGAAAACAGAATCGAGAGGTCTTAAGTAACGCTGGAAGACCTGCCAGGCGACCGCAGCGATGGTTCTGCGGGGGTCTGCTGCTTTTCGGCAGCTCCGTATTAAAGCGTGTGTCCTGGAAGAGTGAA
The DNA here is from genome assembly GCA_038089095.1 of Tylopilus orsonianus. Lineage (NCBI taxonomy): Eukaryota > Fungi > Basidiomycota > Agaricomycetes > Boletales > Boletaceae > Tylopilus > Tylopilus orsonianus. Next base: position 5,633 of record JBBPKE010000466.1, on the reverse strand, counting down.
CCGGATCCAACATTTCCTAGGAGACCAACTTTCATTGTTTCCCGGAAGAGCATAACAAAGCTGGTGTAGACTACAGTACGTCACAAAAAGGACAATGTTGAGAGACAAGGTTTCGTAGCCCGATAAGGTAATAAGTTGAGTCCACAAGCAAACAAACAAGCGAGTGCAGCTCCAGCTGCTGGTCAGTATCCTCTGCACTAGGTCTCCACACAGATGCGAAGGGCGTTGCATTAGCTGTCGGTCCACAGAGCTCCCCAAAAGCTTGGGTATATGACGCAAGGTATCAGAGATAGTAGAAAGGACTTCTACGAAGCCTTTCACGGTAATGGTGGGACAGGTGGAGTATGTCCATGCCGGGCGCGTTGTGATTTCCTGTGCTGCTGCGCTGCCTGGGACCGCTCTTGCTCAGCTCGCATGGCTTGCATGATATCAAGTTGTTGTGCTATAAATTCCTGTGTATTCGGTCTGCGGCACTGTCAGCTAGCCTGACTTTCTACCCACGTGTTAATTTCGTACCTCATTCGAAGGATGCGCATAATAGTTTCCCCGTTGAATACTTCCTTTTCTTGCTTCTCCTTCTTGCGTTCCTTGATTGTCCCGAGGTTTCGCTGATTATAAACACTCTTAACACGCTTCTTGACAGGTACGGCCTCTCGCAAACTCTGTTGCATTGCGCGAACGCATTCTTCCATGAGGGTATCGCTAAAAGGGAATCAGCCGCGGCCGTGCCCAGGTATTTTCACTCACGTATGCCAATCGTAGTACAAGCGAATCGACACAACATCACGATACTTCTGGCTTTGAAGGGTTTCCAGCGGAATGCCTTCGCCTTCAGCATGGAAGTAATCCCGCATGAACTGCAGATCTAATCAGTGAAGAAGCTACAACGCAATCTCAGGATGGCTACCTTCAACCACTTGAAGACAATGTCCACTTCTTTGTCACTCAGGGGCTTCATATCGCTCGGCAGTTTGGACAGTGGAGGAATAAGAAGGCCCTCAATGACCGTTAGAATTTCCTTCCAGACCCTGAGCATCACCATATCTTTGACCGTCTCGGCCAAGTTTGTATTCAGGATCTGCAGATTGGCATCGAAGTAGTCAAAGAGTGGAACGATAGCTCGCTCGATCTCCACATCGGTCAATTCGTCTGGGCGAGTACGAGGCTTTTCGGACGATGGAAGGGGTACTTGCACTTCGTTCGAGTTCGCTCCAAGTGCAGATCGGTAAAGGCCAGTTACGTTAGCAATGGCTTTGTTGTAATCGAGGACCGTACCAGTCTTGACGAGACTTTTCAGCACTGTACGTGACAATGACTGTCTTATGAACGGAGACATCTGACAAAATAGGAATGCGAGTGAGTACAATCTGTAAGAATTGGGGTTCACCCACTAACCTTGTCAATGAAAATGCGCATCATATCTCCTTCGCTACGCTTCAGGGACCTAAATGCTCTTCCGAAATAGAACTGAGCATCGTCCTTCTCCCCCTCCATACTGATACGGAGGAGGATCCGGCCTTGATGACCATGATTGGTGGCCTCAAGGTTCAGCCACACGTCGTGCGTCAAAAAATCGCCGTATTGTGCGGGGTTCAGGCAGATAAAACTACGGCCAACTACATCGTGTTGACCCACCAGTGCACGATCTCGTATACTGCACATGAGCCAGAGCGGTTTGTCGACCGAGATGTCGAACGTTTCCTCCCCTACAATTGAAAGTCAAATAGCTGGAATGATTAATTGGATAGCTCTTACAACGAGGGTTAAGTGTCTCGTATATCGTTCGGGTCTTTACCAAGCGATTTCCAGCTTCATCGCTGAGGGTGACGAACGTATCAAGCTGGGCGGAAGGACTGCTGTCAAGTGGTACAAGATCTTCTGCCATCACTATTTTCATCGTAAACAGGAACCTAGGTCTTTCAACTTTCTCAGGCACAGGTGGGGACGCGGCCAGCACGTCAGTAATTTTGTCCACCTGCATCTGGTTGTACATATTATCCAAAAGGTTACGGGCAGACTCGACGTTGTTAAGCTTAACGCATGACTCGGGACGAAAGTTGAAGGGTTCGACTTTCTTTTCACTTGTCGTCGCTAGCTGCTTGGCCTTTTCAAGCCAAGCGGAAGATTTCTGGGGTTGTAAGTAGTCGGTTGGGCGAGGGAACATCTCAGCCATGAAAAGCTCCTCCACGCTACGACAATATTGTTCAACTGCCTTCGAAATGGTCTGGACGTGTGGTTGAGCAATGATGCCAATATGAAATATGGCGTGCCTGTACCTTCGATAGACTGGTGAAGTACCTAGCATTCTGGTATTCGTCCGACCACTCCAAGTCCTGGAGGAATAATATAGGACTGCGAAGAGAATCAAAAAGGTCAACGATAGATGAACTATGACCATCCGCGTTTTCCGCTTCAAACTGTATCAGCGTGTAAGCATTCATAGTCCTTGGTGTCCGTCCCAAGACCAACCTTGTCAGCAGCTATAGCCTGTGTTCCGCAAGGTCAGTTGGCATGATATCTGAACAAGAGTGGATACCAACAGCCTGAACCCACTGATTGGTCTTATTGTCAGTGTCTAGTAACCATTGGAGAACGTATGTCATAAAGAACTGGCTAAGATCCAAGTCAATATGACCCCTGTAACAGATCAGCAGCTAATAGTTCGGTGAGATCGATATAACCTTACTTCTGGCAAAACGCCTCATACATCTTCAGGAGCGTCTTCGTCCTTCGGTACAAGGCAAAAATGTCCTGAATAGGAACATCCGGCGTCGGCCCATTCATAGATGATTCAAAAAGCTTCTTCGATGAACCTTGCAGATCAACGACGAATAGTGGGACGGTTACTTCCACAACCAGAGACACGAGGTCGATCCGACTGTCACCGGAACGGGAATCAACTACTAGATATGAAAAACACTCACGGAAATCATACATACCCAACAAGTGGCTCGGGAAAACGTTTATCAAGTTGCTTTGCAGCCTTCTCCAGTTCATCTGTCATTAAGAGAAGTGGCAAGGCACGATTGACTCCAGGAGCGGCTTGGAGTTGTTCCATCTTCGTCTGGTAGAACTGCTCAGACAACGCCTTGACGTGATCTTCTAGATCCGAAAGACGTGCACTGATGTCCGCCTCAAAGCGAGCTATGAGACCACTTTCGCGGACGTGATCGAGCACGTTTAAATACGGCTGGATCTCAGACACTTTGACATTCGGTACAGTCTCCATTGAATGATATAGTGAGGAGAGAAAGATGTTGTAAAGGCTGCCGTAGACATTGGCCAATAACTCTGCCTGGTGGTCGGAAGGACGTGAGTGAAGGAAGGCTCGTTACCTCAGGGGCATCACGTACTTCTTGACTTGGCCATTTATCAACTTCCAGGTCATGAAACACTTTAGAGACTGCCTGCAAAGCCTCTGGTATGCATTCCATCGGTACGTGACCCCGTTCATAAAACTCCTTGATAAGCTCTAGGAAACACGTGGCGCGATATGATTGACCTATCCGCCAACGTACCGCGCATTCGTTGATGAGATTAGTATGGGGCCCACTTAGGATCGTCAATGGTACTTCGTCTGCATCGTCAACTTCAGGTCCAAACATCGTCTCGAGATCTGCATTGAGGCAGTACTCGACGAGACGTTTGTAGAACCGTTTGGGATTCGGAGGAATAAATGTGAAGTTGTGTCCGACACGGATTTCATCGTCATCATCAATTTCCTCGTCGGTTGTCTCTAGGGCGCTATCACCACCTTGTGGCACACCAAGCATAGACCGCCGACTTCCGATGGAGGTAGTCCCTGTATGCCGACTAGACGATCCGGGTGTGTATACAGAGCCAGGACGCGGGCTTGTACTATGGGGCGAGCCACCTCCATCTGCTGGTAAAGATTTGGCGAGCTCCGGATTCGAAGCCATCATGGCCATCATGAGCTGCGATAGATGGCTTGTTTCCAAGGTTCGCCATTGGTTCCACGCAGCGTCACTTTCGAAATCCTCTCGTCTACCTGGAAAAGGTGAGCCGGCATTAATATTCTTTAGGCAAGTCTATCATAAACCATTTAGTACGTTTGTGCGTGTAGTATACTGGATCCGTGCACCTTCAGGTCAATCACTGCAGCCTGGAATAACTTTCAGTTTTGTAAAAGCTTCCAAGCACACGCTCCTACCTTCTCTGTGCACGTCTTCCGAAGCCTGTCGACCTCGGTTTGCATCGCGTTTTCAGGAATCCTGAATAGCTTGGCAACAACCAATACGAACGGCATGTCGTAAATGTTCGTACTGATACCAGAGGTGGTGCTGACAGAATCTCCACGATCTCGGGGCGTCGAAGCTGAATCATGGCCTGGCTCACTCGCAGATTGCGAGAGCTTTGCGTGATACACATCCAAACGAGAGTTCAGCTCAGGCGAAACGTGACTCAATCCTCTAAGACAATCACGTAGCATCCTCACGAACTGAGCAATTTGGTTATTGACCTCGACTTTCCAAGCGTCGTCGACAAGGGTGGGTTCCTTCCTGAGCACGCCAGTGGCCTGTGAAGCAAACATCAAGATGAGTTCTTCAATGCTCCTGTTCTCTTTCATCTGTCTTCGAAAAGAGTCGCCCATAAATTGGTTGTAAAACACGGCCATGGTTCTCCGTGTCAGCTGGTCAGAGTACCTTCAAGGCCAGAGTTAGGCAAGACCGCCATCGACACGACAGATCGACACGCACGCAGCTTCCTTCCCCATGGCTATGTTCTGCAATTTCTGTTCGAGTGCTTTGAGAAGCTTCTCAGGAAACTTGACACTCTTGGATCCATCTCTGATCTCCTTGAAGATATCGCCAATAGAGATTATAGAGGATGATATAGCGCCGGAGATTTTTGAGTAGTGTTCCTTCTCCTTGGCTTCTGCGCCGTTCGGGGGTACCGTGACCTTTGCAGAGGTGATATAGCTCAAGATGCTGTGTCAACGCCTTAGACGGAACAAAGGTGAGGTTGAGGGCAACCACAGCTCACGCTACACGGAGGACATAGCTGAAGGAGAAAAAGTCAGCAAGCGGACGTATTTGTGACTGCACCGTACATACTCGAAGAGATCATCGTCTGTGACACGATACTTGGAGATCCGTCTCTCGTGAGCAACGCTATCGTAGCTTCGTCTTGACATGGAGATAAATCAAAACCAAAACGACAAGACGGTTGCTCCTGAAAGACCACGGTACTCGCGTGCAACGTTGAGTAGGTCGAGACAGTTGCAGTAATGAGATGCAGGAGCAAAAAGTGAAAGCTTGATGTACGACAGATTGTCGTCCAGGGTACTGCGACTGCGCCACTGCCGGAGAAATCACCGACCGCCAAGCCGACCTGTCACAAGCACCCACAAATACTTTCCGAGAATAAAAGAAAAGTAAAAGGACCTCCGATATGCCCAAACGTTAGATTGCACACGACCCGAGAGTCATTAGCGCAAGCTCCCATTAATATACACATGATATATATCACATCCTCAGGCCTCGGAATGTTGTAGCATAGCCACCAAAGAGACTGAAGGACTCTATTAAAATGCTGTCTGTTTTAAGTAGACCAGTTGGTGTCGAATCTACAATTCATCGTGCCCAGTCTCTCTATCTGAATTAGGTTGCTTG
>JBBPKE010000465.1:0-18699 GCA_038089095.1 Tylopilus orsonianus | reverse complement strand
CTAGGCCCACCAAGGACTAATGGAGTCTAATTATACTTTGCAGCTGGAAAGCCACAAAGACTAAACTAGAGTCTTTGGGCGTTGCATTCAAGGTCTTATATACTACAACAGAGAGTACCCTACCAGTTGCTTACTGATACTGCTCTGTAATAAGGTTCTCTAAAATATAATAAAGTTTAATGGTTGTCTAGCAACCGTCATCAGAATGTTCTGATGGAAGAACGGTAATTAAAATAAGAAGCCGTACTAGCGGCGATCAGAAAAGAAGCGTGCACAGCATGGACATTAATGGCCTCATGGCCGCTTATCCCCTTATGGGCATATTGCCCGCACTAACTCCGAGCGATGACTCAAGCTCAAGGACTTAGTCGTTCTTCGTTGTTGTTGGTCATGGGACTTGGTGATCACATGACTTGAAACGTTCTCACGATCACGTGCAGATCACGTGACTTTCGTTTCAACATCTTCAGTAGGTTCAACATCTTGCAAGTGGATCATCCAATATTGGCATGCATATGCCAAATGAGGGGGAATAGCCTTTTCAACTTGACTTGACAGGTTAGAAACATCCCTGTTATAAACTCTGGCATCTCCAAGGTTACACATGTTAAACTTCAGCATATTCTTCATGCATGCAAGCAATGCTCTTCCAAGGCATAAGGAATGTTGGGTTTGAACATCAACATGAAAGATACCACTCCGAGACTCATCCAGTAGAAAGTCTGAAAATGAGGTGTGCAATGGTCGAATTGGCTTAACACCTAACACTCCATCCAGTAATGATCCCATGGATTTGATAGTTTTCACTCTTGTAGCTTCATCTGATTTGAACAGGAAAGAGAGAGAACTAAAAGATAATGGCTCCTTAAGTGCAAGCACAATAGCCATTACATGCTGAAAGATTTCTTGAGCCCTCTTGTTAGGGAACAGTTGACCCAATATAGTCTGATAAAGCATATCCAAAGGATGGTGGCCAGCAAGCTTGGTTTTCGACATGATCATCTTGAACCCATCCATGCAGTTTCCACCATGATCATTCCCCTGAATAAAGCTGCATGCTGTGGACACCCATTGAAAAAGATGCTGGGACTCCCGAACAAGCAACTGACACCACTTCTGATCAGGCCAAAATTCCTCTAGCTCAGTTTGAGTATCCTGGGTTAGAGACTGCAGTATAAACTCCTTGATATCTTCATCAACAACATCCCGGGAAATCTTATCCATTTCTTTATGCACCAGGCATGGGCCAGACAGCAGAGCAGGAAGAATATCCATTTCTGGACGAGATGTAATAAGAAAGCGAAGGTTGGATGGACAGGAGGTCCGAGTAATATGTTTAGAAATAGCAAATAGAAGGTCTCGGCGGCCAGGTGGATCACCACTCTCATCTAAAGCATCAATGACAATGACTAGTGGTCCAACAGGATCAAGATGCTTGCTGGGTTCAATAATGAAATGCTCCGCTTGGCGTAATGGCGACGAGGTCGTGCAAAGCGCCTGATTATCTTTTATGACTCCCCAGAGTGCAGACTTGAACTGGGAATCATGATCAGAGAGGTCACGTGCAATAGTGCTGAACAGATTCTCTGGTCTCCGTGTCGTCATGTCAGAGCGTGAAAAACAATACGATGATCCTAGCCTCTTTTGCTCGTCATATAACCGAGCAATCGAATGAGCCACCGACGACTTGCCCGATCCTGCAACACCAGTGAGAAGACACACTCGAGGGGCATCTTCATCAGGATTATTGATAATGTCACAAATCTCGCGCAGCAAAGACTCGCGTGTCCCCGGAAGGCATCCTTTCTCCGGCTTGTAGCTAGCATCAGGCGCATATGACAATTTGGCTAGGTCAACAGATTCCACTGAGACATCGGTCGGTGAGCATCTGTATGTCATTCGAATACTTTAGACGTACCAGTATGTTCCACTGTATTCATCATTCGAAGGAGAGTAATCCCCGTCTGGACTACAACTCCCTCTACGAACGCGGCCCTCAGGGCCTGGAACTTGTCCTCAAAATCGGTGACCTTGGCATCGATATCAGAAAACGTGTACTTTGCCATACGAACCCCTGAATGCACAGATGAGAGATGGATAGCATGAATACAACGGGGACTAACAAAAGTTCTTTTGCTTAGCATATTCGGATATGAAGTATCCACACTCTGTCACTTGTTGTATCAGGAGCGCGGTTGTCTTGAGGTGTGCCTCAACCGTCTTTAATGGTTCTGCATCGTGAACGAAATCGAGGGCATCACTCATGGTGCGCGCCAATCGAATGATCCGGTCGTCACAATCTTTCTGATTTATGAGCACCTGTATGAGATGATGAGATAGCGCTGCGAACGATGAGGAAAGGACAGACCTTGTTCGCAGCGGAAATTACGGACCAAGCTAGTGACGCATACGGATGAATCTGTACAACATGTAGACTATCGAGGTTCCAAGGTAGAGTATCACATACCTGGGCAATATTGGTCACGATGGCATCAAATAGTTTTACCCTTTTCAGTAGGACACCCCACGTAGCCTCAAATGGGTTTGCTTGGGTCAAGGCATTCGTAACGGTGTCCACTGCCGAATTGACCATACAAACAGCCGCAGGTGCGGGACCAAGTGCGCTGACAATGCTGGCCGCTGCGGTAGCAACGTGTGTCGCCTGACGATCGTTTGTATTAACTCCTCGAAGTGGCTCAGCAACCAGCGCAAATTGTAGGATAACCCCGGATTGATCGAAGCCATCAGAGGTAACATTGGTAAGAGGCACTTGGAGCACTTCGATCGGAAAGATCGCGTCAGTAGAACAACTCACAAAGCATGTCTACATACCACCGTTGTCCAGCTTTCCCGATAATCCATTGATCGTATCATTGAGACTTCCCAATAATTTATTCTTTCTAATCCGATGCACCTGGTAGACATTTGCGGAGAGGACGGAGCCGTCATGCCCATCACTGATGAAACCTCAGTTGACTCGCTTCAAACAGCGAGCGTGTACGCACAAGAACAACGTCTCATTCCAAGAAGTGACATTGTTTGTCTCTTTTGCTTCCGTCGTCCTCCGCGGGACACTCTCGCCCATGGAAAACTCGACCTGGTATTCCTTCGGGCCCCGGGATTTGGGTAGCGATGCCGGAGCGAAAAGTTTGATGTCTGAAGAAAAACATAGATTGGTCTCATGCAGAGGGATGCGTGTCGCAAGCCCACCTTTGATAGTGATCGTTTTCACCCTATGTTTGTTGTCAAGCCATTTTCAACAAAGTTACCAAGGTAAGACGTACGTTGGAACTTGATTCATATTGTAAGCTAGACTGGCTGGATTTGTAGTAGTAGGTGACTGGAACCGAGTCTGGGAGGAGAGGAAAAAGGCGTGGGTGGGCGAGCCAAATAACCTGTTAGCAATACGGCAATATGCTGGCGGCAAATTCCGTGACCAGGGCCGGTCCCAGGCTGCGGTCCTCGCCCAATCACCGCCTGTCAATTACATGCAATCACTCACTCTCAGGTTCGCGTCTACACAGCGTTCTGTTTACGTGCTTGAAACCTCTCGCTCATTATTGATACCCACTCGGGCCACCATTCCTGCGCCCTTGTTGTTCATTCCACTGAATTTGACATATATTCCTTCGATACTTCCATCACTGAATTTCGTACTATGGTCTCTTTATACACACCTTTGCGACGATTTTCCCGTCGAATGCTACCCCTGGGACCGATCGGGGTACTTGACCTGCGGCACCTTGGGATGAGAAGTATATTATCAAAGTCACCGTGAGATGACGAGGTCGTACGTACAGTTGTCGTTGCATCGCTAGTACCCAACGATGGCTCCTTGAATAGTTGACAGGTTTGTCTGCACTATGTCGTAGATACAGTGCCAATCTCGCATTGAGGAGTGGCTAAAATGTGCGTGCAAACACAACCAATTATAACAGGAGTGGGGCTGGAGACGGCGGGGAAGCCGCTCGCTGCGCAGCCGTACCTGGGGCTTGAGTATCTACAGCATCAAGTGGAGCCCGCCACTACCGGCAGCCTTGGTGTGTAGTCTGCTGCCAGGCCGCTAGGTTGGGTCCGGATCCAAGTAGAGGAACGGAGTAAGCAGCGACCCAGATACGGGGGGCAGAGCGAGCCGGCACCAAGCGCTACCCTTGAAGCTGTCAAATTCGTATCAGCCGACAACCGACGTTGCCTTTCAGAATCAACACGGAGGTGGTCATGTCGAATGTGCGGCCAGCCGCCGGGAGAAATGCAAGATCGGGTACGAGGCATAATCTGTCGGAAATAGTAACAAGAGCTACGCAGACGAGTGCAACCGGGATCAGTGAAGGGGAGAAGGAAGGATCGGCGTGGACAGATGAGGGGGGTTTTCAGGTGCAGGTGTCGGTCCGGGTGTGGATGGTGGCGGAGGTAGGGTAGGCGGAGGATGTTACCCACTGGGATCGTATTCGTCACCACAGGCGAACAACCCGTCGTATGCAGGAGGGAGTGGGGACATGGCACGAACGCGAGGAGTGAACGCTGTTGGAACGCGGCACGCTCACGGCACCGCGGCGGGGGTGCAAGGACGGAACCCATTTTCGATGTGGGCGCTGCTGAGGGCACCAAGGAAGCGGCGCGTTTGAGTGGAATAGATTTGCAGTCGGTCGAACTAGTGTTGCCGCGAGGCGAACTGAATCGAAACGAAGTGTCAGCAGAGTTTCAGTTCGACTCAGTTCGTTGTGTCGAGGTCAGTCGAAGTGGCCTCTCTCTGCCTCACGAAGCAAACACGAAGTGCCCGTGAATACGGGCCCGTGTCTCCAACCAACCAAATGTCATTATTTAACTAAGACTAGTCTAGTACTCACTATCGTCCTCGTTCGCTAGTAACTGCTCTAATTCATCGAATGCTGCTACTGCCGTCAGCTCATCCATTGCTCTTGGAGTAATTGAACCTGGAATAGCATAGTCACTCTCATCTGCAACAAGATCCGGGGTGAAACTGAGTCGATCCTGCTTGAAACTAAACTTGAGGATTTGGAGGGTTTCAAAGAGGATGGGGGAAAGTTTGTTATTTCGTTTACTATGGGTCAGTTTACTAGATGAAAAAATACGTTCAAATGGAACCAAGGACGCTTGAGCGGATAGAACATCCATCGCAATGTGAAAAGGCAACGGATAAACATGTTCCTTTTGCTGTTCAAAAAATGCTGTTAGTAAATGGGTCTGTACCTGTTACTGTTTGTAACACGCCTCCCAGAAGTGAACCAGATCAGTTGTGCACTCGGAAGCATCAGTTAACAAACCTGCCCACTTGTAATGTTGCAGCTCTCGTTCAGCATCTCTCCGGTTTTCTTCTAGCTCTTCTTCCTTGAGTTGGGCATGTTCCTCAGCAGACAGACACAGAAGAAAGAGTACAGGTGTCGGTGTGGGTGACTAGGCCTGGGTATTGGTGGTGGTGGCCCAAGAGGTAGGGTTGACCCTGCAATTCCGCTGGTTCATTAGCCTGCAGAGTATCAGTATCAGACATGAAAATTGAAATGACCGTTCGATCAAGTACAGACTTAAGGTCGGACGATGTAATTTTGGCCATGTTAGTAATTAAATTTAGTTCAGTGACCAACCCCACCTCTCACTTAGAGCTTTGGCATGAGTCCATTTTTAGGAATATACCAGGATCAAGGGGGCACGACTATCAAGCAATAACTCAGTCGTGTTCAGGAAACAACGGACTGAGGCGACAACTATGAAAAAGGTATGTCTTATATACGATACGGGTGAAACACTAGTCGTGGTATGAAATTCGTATGCATGGGGCAGATGACCTAGCGTCTTAGGAACTGTTGAAAGGGGCAAGAAAACTGTCAAAAAGTAAAAGATAGTAGTAAGGGGCTAGAAACCATGGCAAATCTGCCATGTGCGCTTGCGCCAGTGCCGCTCGTGGCTGCGCGCACGCTTGCAATTTCCAACATCCATGTACTCGAGAGCATAAGTCGAAGGGGCAGGGGCCATTAGGTGCTAGTGGATACTTGACACTCTAGATACAGTCTATATTAGTAGTACTTTGACCTGAGTTCAATGTTCTCGAACTATAACAAAGTGGCGTTTATTTGAACCAAAGCGAACTGACCTCGAACTCAATTCGCATCGGTGGCAACACTATGTATATTACCTCCATTTATTCTATACATCATACAACATCATATTTTACTGTATATTCCTTGCGTACCATGATGGGAGCCACCCAAAGCTGATACATTATGAGAAAGTCAACTGTAGTTCCTAATTTTTTTATAGTGATGCAGAAACTAGTCAAATACACTTCTTTTTTTTTTTTGTAAGTGTTGATCAGACACGGTGGCACTTCTGCTCAACTACGAGTAGGTTACACCTCCATCAAAGAAGACTCACTTCGATCACTAACGTATTGTTACACTGCAAATACACATAAAAATTGTCCACTGTACGCACGAACTGACCGAAACACGTCCGTTCAAAACTTGCCCACAAGCTTGCCAAGATGAAGATGCCGCGTCAACAGCAGCAAGCCAACCGAGAGTAGCAAGATGCCACCTAAAAAAAAAAAGAATCCCACATTGAGAAACACACACGGTGTAAAAGGACGCGTCGGCGACACTCACCACCCCACCAGCCCACAGCTTCAAAGCCACCCGTCACAGAGTTGATCGCTCCCGATATCGGCGGCCCACCGAGCGCTCCGAGAGCAGCGAAACTGAGGAAAAGCCCCATACGCCGACCAACGTCGCTGATGGCACCCATCGACATGGCGGGCACAGGGAGGAGGGAGATGTACGTCCCATACGAGAAGCTGGAGAAAACGATCAGCATCGACAAACGGAGGATGGTAGCACCCTCTCTACGCACCCGTATATCACAGCGACCGCAATAAGCGCACCTTTGCTTTTCGCAAACGGCCATACAAACGTCATGGCGGCAGAGACGACAGTAAAGGGAATCATGACATTGAGCGCGCCTGTCAATGCACATCAACAACCTATCGGGTTTGCTTGCAGGTCGACACGTACCAAGACGATCACCGAAGAATCCGGATAAAACCCGCCCGAGCGCGGAGGAGCCGTTAATAATAGCGACGAGATAGAATGCGAAGTCGTTTGAGACGCCTGCTTGGACGGCGCTAACGGGTATGTAGGTCAACACTGTTCAATGTGCGTCAACGACACCGAGTAATCAACCCAACTCGTAATCAAGAATGAAAGGAAAGATCGGCACCAAGACCTACCAGTATACAGCCCAAGGAATGTCGTTGTACCCGATATACAGTAAACGGCATATGCTGGATTTTTCAGTGCAGTCCAGTTAAACAAGCCACCCTTTGCATTTACAGGAGGGAGCCGTCTATCTATCGTCTGTGATTGCCCCATCAGCCCGAATGTCGTTCCGCGTCAAAGATGCGATGATGATACACTCACAAGATTTGCTATACCAAGGATAAAGAGGAGCATGAATCCAAAAATGCGCATCGTCCATTTAAAGCTGGATATCAATTTATGAGAGTGGCGCCCAGCAAGGGACGAATGGTAGACGGACCCGACTTCTGGTATCAGATTCTGCGCCGCGACCGGAAACACCACTCCGCCGACCGACGACCCAATAGCACTGACCCCCAGCGCCAGGCCTCTTCGGTGCTTGAACCAGTGGGACACAATCCCTAGTGACGGTCCAAACAGTATGCCGCTTGCTATCTGTTCACGTCACATCACAGCAGAGTGAGCGACGATTACAAAATCAGGAGGGATAAAAACCCACCCCAACGCCTAATCCCTGCGCCAGGAAAAATTGCCAGTACTCTTTGCACTCTGCAATGAGGAACGTGCAGACAATCAAGAGTGCACTAGCAAATATGAAAGGAATCCTAAAGTATCCTATGTCGAACATCCGTCCTGTGATGAGCCCCGGGAAAAAGATGAGGGCATACTTTGAGCGCCAACGTAACGGAAGCAAGCCAAATTAAAAAAAAAAAAAGAACCAAAAGGGACCCGATCGTCAGCGGTCTTACAGAGACCAGCACGCCAACATACCTGAACAGAACCAATCCATGCTCTTGCGAGTCATGTCAGCAAAAGTGTGTAATCGAACGACACGGGCTTACATAGTGGATGGGCTTTCATTAGGAAGCATCACCTGTTCGTAATAATCTTGGAAGATCTAATCATGCGTCAACCAATCACGTTCCAGGAAGGCATCGGACATCTCACCCCCCACGCGGTGACATATCCAAGCCTGTTCAACGTCAGGGGGAAAAGTGCCAGCTCAGAAGTACGAAACGCGATCAAAATAAAAAAACTACGAACGCGGCACACGTCGTCAAACCGGTCCTGTGAGCGAGATCGTTGTCGTCAGCCCGAGGCGCGACCCAGAACGCGGTAGCACACTCACGCAAGGATGACGCTCCATGCTTTGAGACCCCCATCCGGAGGCTCCCCAGCATACTTGGCATACTTTCCCGTAAACTCAATGACATCCAGCTCCACGTCTTTTTCCAAGTTCTTGCTAAACGGAACCGCACCGTGATCATGAAGTGTCGAGGAAGAGTTGTTGGAAGGGCGTTCCGAGATTATAGGAAGAACCCTCCCCCTAATCCCGACGTCCATTTTTGGTTCGCTATATCCGACTACTTGAGGTTCAACTTGGCTTTGACTTTGCAAGAAATTCATAACGTCCGGTAGGAGAAATCGCGAGCCGATCAGCTAAATATCAACGACAGGGGGAGAGCTAAAGAAAGAAAAGAATGAATAAGAAAATAGGTCAGTCAATACGCCCGATCGCCACATGTCATAGAATAACACGGCACAGGGACACACCTATCTCAAAGGATCAAAACCACTAGACGTCCAAAAAGACAACCTAGTCGTGACGAGCGAGGGTCTGAAGCGAGTGAAAACGGATTCGGATCGATTGACGAGTCTCCTTGAAAAGAAGAGCAAGAGCAAGAGCAAGAAATTAGTCTGCGGGGTCGTATGCATGTTTGGACGCCCGCCCAATACTTTATACCGCCCACAGCCCCACTCCCGAGCCGTCCGCGGGACATGGCACATCACTTCCTAACCGATCCAGATATGCTCAGCAAGAGATAGTCATGTACGTGCGAGACGAACGTGATGCGCCAAGACCACGATATGAACGGATAACCGGAAACGCAATTCAGATAACGAAACATGGATGAGTATCATACCTTTTTTTCTTCTTTTTCTTCCTTCGTACCAGGGTCGCGGCACATGCCTTGTCGTTGAAACGGACATTACCGTGTTTTCCGGGCTCGTCAACAGAAGACACACAGCCAATCCGAGTCAGAAATGGGTTGATGCTTTTTGATTCCGCAGGTCGTTGTACCTCTGTCCTGGTGAGTAGTTGCCAGATGACTCACCCCGGCTCGTCCGTGATCACCGCGCAAATGCGCGTAACAATCCAAATCTCCGCGAATGAACGGTCTACGTCACTCCGAGATCCCAAAGGTTCCAAACACCTCGACCGAACCACCCCGGAAGTAAAATAGACGACCACAGCACGCGACTTATGAAGCCGCTCCATTAGTATGATTGCACAGAGGCCCGTAACGTTGAGCATATCAGGCAAAAAGGACCTTCCGGTGACCCAGACTATGCGCCCTTGCGTCAAGGTATGGGCAAAACGTCGCAGGCCATGTTACTCGATTGAGCCCACAGTTCTCACTGCCAAGATTATAGCATTGCTCTTGGCAGCCCACTGCGAAAAAGATGCCACCGAGCATAATGAACAGACTGTCATCGATGTCAAGTCTCGGCCGATTTGCTTGTCAAACCTGGTGACCTATGCAAGCTGAGCAACGGATGTCGCCTCCGCGTGGGTGTGTGTATAATTTAGCCACACGGGTAATGAAAGGGAACTCCAATCGTGGCTGTGTAACAAGTTGGAATCGACCCGCGGATATTTGCACCCCTGAGCTGATCATACACCATCTTCTACAAGACACCTATATAGATGATGAAAACATGCGTTCATGAACATTAGGTATTGCAATGCCATCAGAGTTTATAACATAAATAACAGCCCCACACTAAACACCCAAATCGCGTCCCCTTTCATGACCGCGACAGTGCCCTTCTGGCGTCCTCGGACACTCTTTTCGCACTCGTCAACGATGGCCGCGCCCCAAAGACGGCAACGACGCCTTTGTCCCCAAGACTTTGGCAGCATCGCCGCCGGGCTTCACTCCCGCGGCCGCTTTGGCCGAATTCGTCGCAGCGACCTTCAACAGGTTGCTCATGCTCTGTCGTTTTGGTTTAAGCGTCCCACTACCGGGAAATCCTACCCGCTCGCGTTCTGCCCGTCGGAGGAACGGACTCGGGAGATTCTCCTCGTCTGAAAGGTCATACTCGGCGGGGCCGACAGGTATGGGAGGCTTGCTCGACGATACCGTCGTCCCTTGGCCCACCGGCTTTGCCTTGGCCATCTTGGGCACGCGTACACGAGAGCAAGAGGCAAGTCCCGTGGGATCCGAGGCCGAGGCGGAAATAGTGCTCGCTTTGCGCGCAAATGGTTTTTGTACTGAACTCCGGATGGAAGGTTTGCGAAGCCGGGTAGAAGGCACGGAAGGTGCTGATCCCGAGGTCGACTCGCCGGTTGACTCGGAGGATTGACTTGAGGCCTCGGAGAGCGGCCGCTCACGAACTGTAGGTGAGGGCGGCAGGGCTTCCTCCGACTCGCTGTCCCCGTCTTCTGCCTCTGATTCGAAATCGAAAATTTTTGCAAACCCTAGCCCAACCTTTGGTGAATTCACAAAGAGGTTGGCCAGTTCGGCAGGAGTGGGTGTCGCGAGCGGTTGACCCGTTTGGGTTAGGATGACGCCCTTCATGGCAGAGGGTATAGAGTCTTGTGCGGGCCGCGTGACATTTCGGTTGACTGGCGTCGCCATATTTACATGGTTGTTGGTGATACGTTTCTGGCGTACATGCCCGTGGCCCTCGGTCATCTGAACGAGTGGTGCCAGTAGATTTTTGACTTCTTCAAGCGGTGTTTTTTCCTTCCTCCCCTTGGTCTCCTGAGAAGACAGTGTCGCCAACTTGACCTCCAAATCCTTCTGCACCTCGTCAAGTCTGTTCTGCTCCGCCTCCAAATCAGCCTCTCTCGCAGCTATCCATTGCATCTTTTCCGTGACTATGGTGTCCGCCTCTGTTTTGATTTGTTCCTCGCGGGCCCGCCATGCATCGAATATCTCTTGTTCGCGTTGCCGCACCGCAGCTAGAATTTCCTCTTCACGTCTTGTCATGGCACCGGCGACCTCCTCCTCGCGTTTCCTCACAGCCACACGTAGTTCCTCTTCCCGCTTGCCTACTGCCTCCCGTATCCGTACATCGAGCTGAGATTGAGCTGTCAGGACAAGGTTGTGCAAGCGTAGTATCTCGGCATCTTTTTCAACCAGCAGGGCAGTTAGTTTTGCTTCCCTATCGACTAGCACAGACTCCCGTGCAGCGAGTTCGCGTTCCTTTGCGACAACGGCAGCCTTGTGCGTTTTCACTGTCGAGAGCCTAGACGTAGTGAGCAGACTTGGCCACTAGCGCCAAACAAGAATATTGACACGAACATCTTTTCTGCTTCGACGACTTTGCTGATGAGCGCTAGCCGCTCATGTTGGAGAAGCTGAACAGCCGAAGGCCTCATTGCCGGCTAGCGACGTCAAAAGAGTGAAGCAATCAAGGTTATACACGAAGCGAGTCAGCTCACGTTCAGATTCAACATTGCCTTGATGACACTCGACAATGTCTGGCTATAGCCTCTTGGCAGAGGGGGTATGCGCCCATTTCTAATACTTGATTTGTATTATCCGGAGAGACATGTCCAGCAAACACACCTTATCAGTATGCTCAGCTCAGCGTGCGTCTTGGCCTCGTGAAATGGGGGTTTGAGTGCGCAGAGTTCGAATATGAGACATCCGAGAGACCAAATGTCTGATTTGGAGTCGTAAGCTTTTTCTTGCATCAGCTCCGGGGACATGTAATATGGCGTCTGATGGCATAAAGCTGGATTAGGTTGGACATGTGGAATGGGATGATGACACGTACGCCGACATAGGTGCTGGCGAAGCTTGCCTGAGGGAGGGCTTTTGACAAGCCAAAGTCGCCGAGTTTGACAAAGTTGTTGACGTCGAGGAAGACTGTGGACAAGGGGAGTGAGAAGGTGCGAGGATGGAACACTAAACCGAATGGACGTGTACCATTGTCGGGTTTCAGGTCACGATGCAAGATCTGGGGACGCCGTTCCTTGCCATCTGGGTCGGGGCTGGTGTTGGGTGGATGATGGCAGTGTTGCAAGGCCAATAATATCTGCATAAAATAGTTCCAAATGGTGTCTTCTGGGACGGGTTTGTTGTGTTTTTGCGCTTGTTTGATGATACCAGAGAGGTCACCGCCGCCACAGTACTCCATGAGGATGTAGAGGATGCCAGCCTCTCTGTCGACATGTCGGTCATGATACCGTACAATGTGTTCGTGGTCTAGGTCCTTGAGGATATTTCTGCAGATGAACCAATGAGGAGAGGGCAGCGAACAAACGGAGAGACGTACACTTCGGCGACGATCTGCTTCCTGTCACGGTCGCTCATGCGCTCAAAGTTGAGCTCCTTCCTCGCAAACACCTAGCACGGGGGTGAGACGGGTGAGGCACGGGTGGCAGAGGACGGACAGACCAGGCCATCCGATTTCCGCCGGACTTTGCGGATGATGCCAAAGGAGCCGTTGCCTATGATGTCGAGCGGCTCATACAGCTCGAGGAATGTGGACATGGTGGGCGAATTCAGAGCCAAGCTGGTCCAGTCTCGAACAAATGTCACGCGTGTGCGTGTTTTGGACACGTGACCGTGATATCACCGACATTGATGGGCCGCTTTCGAGTGTTCCTCGGTGCGCCGTCTGCAGCGGACGTGGACACGAATCCGACCGAGTACAGTTGGCAGACGATCCCCCTCGTGCCCTTTCCCCCCGCAACCCTCGACGCAGCCAGCCGCCGTGTCTCCTTTTTCTACCAAAACGTCATCTTCCAAGACGACGACGGACCACCCCCCGGTGCGTCTCTCTCCGGCTTCCGAGGATCCGCGATCAGAACCGTGACACCCAGACGGGTCCACCTTTGTCACTTGGCCCCCCACCGGTGCCCCCTCCTTCCTCCGGCCCTCCGCATCACTCCTCCAGGGAACCTACGAGACACAGCAAACGGGCTCCTCCCTCCAGTATTCCGACGCCTCCTCCATCGCCTGCTTTCCAAACTTCCAGTTTAGTTTGCACAGCATCACCCCCCTATCCTCCCTCTACACCGCCGCAGAATCGGGCAGGGGATCGCGCAAAGTCAATGTGTTGCTTGCCGCTCTCGAGGTCCAAGGTCCCGATCCCGTCCGCGTGAGAAAGGGTCCCGACGCTGGCCAGCAAGTTTCCATTCTCAAGCTCATCCTCGGCGACAGCCAAGGCTCAGTGTGTAAATTGACAGCCTGGAGAGATGTCGCAGACGCCTGGGGTGGGTTTGGACCCTCTCCAGGGCTAAAACGAGGCGACATTCTGTACTTCCAGAGCACGTCATTCCTCCCACGCATCTCCTCAAATCACATGTCCTCTTACACGTTTGTTTGATTTAATAGACCTCATGGCCACCTGGGAAACGGGCACCACCATCACCCTCACTGCGTCTCCATACAATAACCCCAGCGTTGAGATTTGTTATCGAACGATGCCATACACACACCAAGACAATAGACTCCGGCCCGATCTGCGCTTGGGCCAAAGCGACGCCCTTGTGAGCAGGATCGCGGCCCTCGCCCGTTGGTTCCAAGGCGTGGCAGGCCTTCCGAGTGCCTAGGAGCCGCCTGTCGCCACCCGGTGAGCGGCCCCACCGGACCTTCTTAATATTTCCAAAATCTCACAGACAGATCGCTCGCAGCACGCCCTTCTCCAATGCTGTGCATGAAATAGAAGCGCCGGTCGCCGCATTGTTTCGGAAATTGCAGCAACACCTTGAAGCGATCACTATCACCCCCTTCTTCGAGCTGCCTAGACTGGCCATCGTCAGGACACATTACCATAACAATCCACCTTCAGCTCATCAAGTCCCACATTCGCAATCTCCCGGAAGCGTGGCGCCACACCCTGGCACAAAAGGGCACTGATTGCTTTTGTTCTTCCACACAGTCTGCCGCTCTGTGCAAAGACCACGACAACATGGCGTGGACCACGTTCATCGCTTATAAGACTCGCCAGACGATGCGTCCAGGCGACACACGCATTGCTCCTCTAAAACCACTTGACGACGACATGCCTTCGTCGCCTATTCCATTTATTACACCCTTGGGCCTCGTGACGTTTCAGCACGACTTAAAGGCGCGCATCAGCTCGTCCCCACTAGTGAAGACGGTCACTCTCACGATGCGCCCTCTAATCAAGAAGAGGCCTTCCATCCCCTTTTCTCTCTCGTTGAAACGCCATTCCTCCATCTTCTCCCGTCCATCCTCTTCTTCTTCCGAATCCTCGGCCTCGGCGGACTGTACTCCAATGTTAGAAAAGACGGATCCTATGGCGCATGCTGCCATCGACTCGCTATCAGAAACACCCCTACACACTACGGTAAGTCATTTCGACGTCGGGCATGGAGGGGGACGTTGATCCAGTCCGAACAGCCCTGCATAGGCGCAAAAATTGTGGACAAATTTTGGCCCGAGGAGGAAGCGCCGTGCTCCGAGAGTTGCCGCGGCTCGGCTCCAAGTTGCTATCCCGTTGCGTTGGCACCTCCACCTCATCACCGCCGTGCAATGCGTTCGTTGGGATCTGCTCATGATGTACCATTTAGGTATGTTTCTACCCTCTTTGGTGGTTTTATTGCTCGGTCAGCTGACCCGTTGTCGTATCGCAGTGATACATTCCACCCCCGAACGAGCAGAGAGCAAAATACTGGTCCACTGCGATTCCCTTTCTAGTGTACATGGTTTCTTATACCTTTCCCGTCTTCATTGTGATAATAATACCTATGGCAATAGTTTAAGGGCGCTAGTAAATAATGTAGAATTAGCTTACGAGGATCACACGCGAATGTAATGAGACATACGTTTTTCACTCGTCGATCTTGTCCCCGTCCTGGGGGCTAGGCAAATGATCATTGATTGGCCTGACCTCGTCCAGCACCAGCTTGGTCGCCTCGACAATGGCTTGCCACTCGGTCCGATGCATCCTCGGCTCATAATCGTTCTTCAAGTCTTCCCCCTTGTGCACCTCGACCTCTCTCACGACGACTGGCGCACCGCGGTCCACCTCCGCAATGACACGGTGCACCATCACCCCGAGCCTATCCACCTCTCCCCGCTGGAATGCCTCGAACCCACGCTCCATCGCGTTCGCGCCGTCAAAGTGGCCGGGTAACGCAGGGTGAATGTTGATGACGGGGATCTCGCGTTCAGCGCGCAACCCACCTTTTTCCTCCTCTGCATCCGCACCCTCGCCGGGCTCGCTCTCAGGCAACGGCAACGGCAACGGCAATGGCAGCGATGGCGTCGCGGTCAGCGTCGGCGTCGGCGGTGGCGGTGGCAGGGGCCGGGTGACCGCCCTCGCGCCACGCATGACCTCTAGAAACGCCTCGCTGACAATGTGCATCCAACCGGCGAGCACGACCACGTCCGGACGCGCCCAAAGCACCTCTCTCGCCACCGCAAGATCATAGTCGGCGCGCGTCGCGCCCGGGTTGGCCCGCAGGAACGGCTGGAGGGCGATATAGGCCGTCGGGATCGGTGGGTCGGCCGTGGCAGCGCGGGTGAGCCCGTACGCGGCCTTGCGGTTCGACAGGACAAGGACGATCTGGGCGTGTGGGAGACGCGGGGTGTTGCAGGCGTCGATGAGCGCTTGGAGGTTCGTGCCTGTCGGGAGACGGGTGAGGGTGCGCGAGCGCTGAGAAGGGGGGAAAGGAAGGGGGGGGGGGTATGAATAGGACGGGGCGTGGGCGTGGGCGTACCTGAGCCGGAGATGAGGACTGCTACTCGGCGCGCGGGGTCTGTGGCCATGATCACGGTCGTCTGGGACGAGGGCCAAGACGGGAGAGGTCGGTCGTCGTAGCAGGGGGGGACAGTCGGATCACTCGCACGCAATGGACGATCTGTATTCGACGGATGCGGGTTACGAACCGCTCCGACGAGTTTCTACATACATGTCTATCGCGGGGGGGAGGCCCTGCCAGTGCCAATCTTGCTCGATACGGCCAACACTTCACTTTTTGCACGGTTAGAACTGCCGACTCGCGCCAATTTCGACCTCTTCCGGACTGGTACTGCACGAGCCGGGTGAGATCTATTGGAACCGCGACGAGATAATGTACACTTGGGGATCCCAGCAGCAGTTCATCATACCAGTCCTTTCAGGGAACAAATGGTCTACGAAAGAAACCTTATCAAGAGGCGCCCCCCCCTCATCGAGATGATGGCGACCCTGGTCGCGGCCGGCGCAATCAGAAATATCAAAGATCCTTCCAGCGGAAAAACACCTCAATTCCCCCATACAGTAACTTCACTCCACCCACCCAGCTCCCGAAACCCACAAAGTCCGGTGGACATAGCATACCAAGACGACGGTTCCTCGAGCCTCCCCCTTGTCCATGACCATATCAAAAGTCGGACTTTTGATGACCTCGCATTCCGCCGACCGGTAATGTCTAAATGGGGGGTTAGTAGCAGCCTCCGTTGGAAGACCAGAAAAAAAGGTCACAAGACGGTTCTTGCCTTTGGCGCGGCATCTTTTGCTCGGCTAAATGTGCGGGGGAGAATTGCCACTACTGACCCACGCGCCGCCCTCGAGAAAAACACCCGTGAGCCCCTTTATCAGTGCGGACGTGACTGGAGTCGGCACAACCCACCGCCGGTCAGCTGCTCAGCACATGCCTGCAGCCCTCGGGACACCAAAAGTCGAAGCATCTGGCTTCGAACGTCACCCCGTCGATAGCGGCTCGAAACCTTGTGCGTATACCTTTTACCCGGGGTGTGTCGTTCTTCGAACTCTCCGCGACCTTTATTTTTGTGTGCGTGTTCTCGTTGCTGTGTTCCCACCAGCCCGTCATCGCTTCGCACACCAAAAAGTACCCTCAGTCCCGCCTCCGAGCTAGGCGACAGAACCATGTCCATGACTCGCATGCCCATAGTCTTTTTGCATCGTCGATCATCCCGGCCCGTTTCGCCCCGTCGCGATCGACGCACACATCATATCCCTCGTCTTCGCCGACGCCAAGAAGACGCGCGCGTATAACATTCTTCACGCGAATCGCACGGTCTTATAAATCCCGATGCGGCGGTACTTTTACCTCTCTCCTTTTTGCTTTCCTTCTGGAATCGGCCATTCAACCCCATTTGTCGAACGTGCGGGCTGGCGTGGGACACTCGGGGCGAACGACTACGTCCCATTCCGTGTATGCTCGAGAGTAGTACGCTAGTGCATGACTGTGAGTCTCGCGTAACGGTCCGCCAGGAAAGATGAGGCGGCGTACCATGATTCATCGTCGTGTTGATGGCCCATGTTACGGTCTGTCGTGAGTCGGTTCAAGCCTGGATGTAAATCCAGACATCTTCAAGGGGGGCGCAGCCCATGGGAGCGTGGACCTTGCGGGTGAAACACGGAAGCGTCGGGAGGCAAAACGAAAAAAGCGAGGACGCGAAAACAGCGTCTAGTTTTGCACGCCAAGCTCACGACGGGACGGCCCCCGGGCCGGTGTGCTTGTCCACCCGCTCTACGTTCCTCCCTGTTCCCCGCCGGACCCCGCCCACGCGTACGCGCGTCCCTGGCTAGGTAGACGATCCCCGCCGCTTCCTGTCCCTGTTTCGGTTCCAGCGCCAATAGTAATCACGTGTATGCGAGCGACGCGCCGGCCCGGGGCCCCAGCCTTGCAGCAACACCTCACGAGGAAAAAAAAAAAAAAAAAAAAACAGGGACCGAGGACAGAACAATCACGTTCACCTTGGTTCCGGAGGAGTGTTCATCGCCGGATTCACAGAGTTACAGCCCTCTACTGCATCCTTTTCATTCCGCAGTTCTAGACTCGACGGCATGTTCCGCGTCACCAGCACACGTACCGTACCGTACCGTACTGTATCACGATCAGCCGCCACCCGTTTATCAAGTCCGACTACCACCATCATCATCATTATCATCGGGCGCTTCCTACCATGACAACGGCTGTTCGCTTTTTCCGTTTTGTTTCGCGCTTATGGCCGACGAGCTATAGAACCTTTTTTTTTTTTTTTTCCTTTTTTTTTTCCTGTGCGCACGTTCATGTCGGTACACCCACTCGATCATACGAGCAGCGTTTGTCGTACCGCCTCCCCGAACGCCGCCTCCCACCACGTTGATCACATCGCCAAATAAAAAAACACCACGCGCCAAACATATATTATTTTTACTAAAAACGTATATTAGGATCTTTTTGTAATAATTTTACTGCGTTCCTTGTGTGAAGGAACGAATTGAAGTCCTGGTCATCACAGCAAGTCGATTGGCAACCGG
The DNA here is from genome assembly GCA_038089095.1 of Tylopilus orsonianus. Lineage (NCBI taxonomy): Eukaryota > Fungi > Basidiomycota > Agaricomycetes > Boletales > Boletaceae > Tylopilus > Tylopilus orsonianus. The sequence goes on along the minus strand of JBBPKE010000465.1, from coordinate 190 downwards.
CACTATGAAGAAAGGGCGGAGATGGGAACCCAAAACGAGCGACGATGTCATGTGTTTTTGCAAGTAGCCAGCTAAGCACACAGGAAGAAGAAAAAAGAAAAGGACAGAGACACAAAGGAGTGATAGTACAACAATACCTCGCGGTAATTAGGCTAACAGGGATGAAAAACGACGGCAGCGATGACCAGGG
>JBBPKE010000463.1:0-18764 GCA_038089095.1 Tylopilus orsonianus | reverse complement strand
ACGTATGTCTGTTTGTTGCATTTTCCTCTTGCTCGCCTTAAGAGCGGTCCTTTTCGCGCAGTCGCCGAGGCTGTCAAAAGCGGTGTTAGTACCGCTGGCGGCAGCGCGACTATCTACCAGTAGGCGTCGTTGTTTTTACTTCTGTATGTATTTTTCAGCTAACACCGCGTAAAGAATCCAAGAGACCCTCTCTGAGGACATTTTGAAGCTCGTCAAGGCACCCCCGCGTCCAGACTACCCCATTCTTCTCCCTGATGACCTCGTCAACTTTGACGCCTTCCTTTTCGGTGTTCCCACTCGCTACGGCAACTTTCCCGTGCAGTGGAAGGTATGTCCTCTTTAGAATGTGTGACGTTAGTCTCACTAGAACTTATTAGGCTTTCTGGGATGCAACTGGCCCACTATGGAGCAAGTCTGCTCTTGCTGGCAAGATGTGCGGTGTCTTTGTTTCCACCGGCACCCAGGGTGGTGGACAGGAAATCACCATCGCCAACACACTCTCCACCTTTGTTCACCACGGATTGATCTACGTTCCCCTTGGTTACAAGAACACTTTTGCCCAGCTGTCCAACTTGACTGAGATTCACGGTGGTACGTTTCAAGTTCTATTTTTACCCGTAATACCTAAATCGAACTTTCGAAACTTTTCTTCTATTTTCACCTTAGGTTCTTCCTGGGGTGCGGGAACGTTTGCGGGCACGGACGGCTCCCGTCAACCTTCTCCATTGGAATTGGAGATCGCAAGTATTCAGGGCAAGAGCTTCTGGGAGATTGTCGCCAAGTACAAGTAGACTCGTCCCTCGTTGCACACGTTTGTCGGCTTGGGGGTTGTCTACGTATGTGCCTAGTGTAGGACACCTCGTGTATACCATTTCCGAGGCGCTGTCATCGCAGCCGGATAAAACTTTAATATGAATTTAGTGGACATCACGACCAGACACAGTGCCGCATCGCACACCATACTAGGATAAGCGAGTGAGCGGGCGAAGTGCCTCCTGGGTCCTTTTCTCATGTAGAACCTCGTCGGAGGCCGGAAGATGTCAAGAGTGAGTCCTCGGCAGAAATTCTTACCCAAGTAACGGCGGCCATCTCGTCAGACACGCCCGCAAGGTGTATACGAGGAGCAACTGAAGATCGAAATATATTCTTGCATTCACGACGGTGCAGTGGGACAAAACACTTACGCGCGAGTGAAGAGTTAAGGTGTCCATCCTGTGCCCGAACATAATGTTTCGCCCCTGGTCTACCACAAGGCAACGTTGAGTTTTCCATAGATTCAACGGCACGATACAAGCGGACGTGAGTATTTCTTGATAGCTGCAAGCGCAAGCGTGCATAACCGCCCGAATTACTTTTTCGGGGTGACTTGAAACCATAACTACTCCTATCATGGAGTCTATAGCCGAGATGTGTAGCATCACCGAAGCACGGCCAGCGCGCGATTCCGTCGGACGGGTCCTCACCTCCCTAATGTAAACCATTAGTCCTCTCGCGTAGTTATCGTGCACTCGCTGTCGCACGCGTCCTCGACCCTAAGCTCACCGGGGTGCATGAACGCGTCTCGGATCGAAAGAAGTCGTGTGACGCGCGCAACGCCGTCCATGCGCCACAATCACTGTACAGACGCTTACCAAGTTAAACTTAGAACAACTCAGGGCTGAAGCGCTGACTCACCAGTGGCGCCCCGATCACATAATTCCATGACCGGGATTTGACAGAAATGGTCCAGTAGCCACGGCGGCCGCAGCCATCACAATGCCATGGCCCTGTCCATCACAACGACGGGGGCCGCACCCATTCTACGGGTCATGGCATTCGTGTATTAGTCAATGAGCGCGCAAAGGCTTACAGATCCTTTCAAACGACGGAACGATATGACAATTTGAGAAAACGGCTCCCGTTGGTGGCATAACAAGGTCAACTAGAACAAGCCAAAAACGGACCATAGGTTGAACGACCTTTCTAGAACAGGGCGCACGCTGGTCGGGAGGGGGCCTGGACCGGGCCCACTCAAATAAGAACGTCAATCTTTGCTATTGCAAATCAAGTGAATTGCAAGAGTGACCTAGAGGCTAAAAATTCGACATCATCCAATCCGCTAAGGGAAGCCAACGTCGTCAGCCCAGCCAAGACCAGGACCCATCCGTTCCCCCGAGTCGTCGTCCATGGGACCCCAGGACGCTTCTTCCTTTCCCTTGACAGCCTGAAGGTGGCGAATCGGCATCAGAATGAATCGTTGGCCAACGAACGAGACAAGCAAATGAAAAGTGAGACGAAATATCATTCGCGGTCAGGGGCGTGCGAAAGTAACACGTCACAACTATATCGGAACCGAGATATGCCCACCTTGGTCAAATATTCCTTGCTCCTCGCCATCTCCCTTTCTAGACTGGCCAATAAAGCAGCTTGTTCCTGAGCCTGTGCAAGAACCTTGTCCACGTCCCCTTTACCAAACACGACGGGTGGATCAAAGAAAGAGACAGTTCCGTCGGCCAATAGCTGCGCGGATATTTCCGAGGATGCAATCTATGCCGCATCCGTGCTTGTAAACAAGGCCGGCGCCCGTAACGTGGACGTTTCTAGTTAAAGAACCTCACCATATCGAGAATTAAAACTCTAACTTCATCTACGCTCTCAATTCCGACAGCATGGGCAACGTCATTCAAATGAAGCGTGAGGTACGTCTCTGTCAGTTTCTTGATGGACCACCTTGGCGCACGCTCGAGTGCCTGAAGTACTAAACCCAGCGTTTTTTCCTATCCCGGGCTCAGTCAGTGCTCGATACCAAGAGTCAGCGACATGTGTACGGACCATGACGAAAACTTGTTCACCGTCCACGATGGAACGTAGTTGAGCCCTGTGATCCGGGTATGCATTTATAAATGCGGAATAAGGCGTGCCCTTGAGAAGTCGAGGTAACACCGGGTGGATGTACTTCGGCGGTGGCGTCGTCTGCCGCGCAACTTATCAGTGGGGCTGGCACCTACCGGGAAGGACCCACCTTTCCCTCGTGGATAAGTTGTATAAGTGCCAGTTTCTTGAGAGCTTCCATCTGGATGGCCGCGGCAGCCGAGCCTGGACTACATGCACATATTTCAAAGAACTCCTGTGCTTCAGCCCATCGTTTCAGCCCAGCGTACACCATACCCCCTGCGTAATGATACACCAAGTTGTCGTTGTAATGCAAGTCTGAAGTTGTGGTATCTATCGTCGTAATCGGGTGCGCAAGAACGGGGAGAGCTGCGGCGAAATGACGCGTCGCCACGCATGTCTATCCGTGTCTTGTTTGGTATAGATGTCCAGGGTAGACGATAGCGCTCACCTTGAGAAAAATGGGATGGATAGTCGTCAAATGTGAGAGAGATGGTGCGTAACGGGTCAACAGATCAAATAGGGGTTGAATAGCAAGCGAAAGCTGCTCGTTCCAGAAATTAGAGTCGCATTTTTATTTCGAGTTGAAGGTTGCCTACGTTTCCAATTTCTTCCGCAAGCAACTGTATTCCACTTGCAAGGAACGTCACTGAGGCGAACTCAGAGGTGACCCAGCCTGAAAGAAAGACTAAATCCCTACCTTTTTCGGGAGCACACTGCGCCTGCTCCGGCACGAATGTCCTGCAAAACTCGGCTACATATTCCAATGGAACATTCGATGCGCCTGTTGTATGCAACCGCGCTACTCTACCGTCCATGCATCGTTACATGATCGCGGGTCGAAAAAGGCTCAACGGGACAAATGCGACTCACAAGATATATAGAATCCCTAGCGTATTCGCGCGAATATCCAGTACACTCAACGGGTCCTGTCCGTCTGGAAGCAGACTCGCAAGAATCACGTCCCGCACCTCCTTGGACGCAAGCCCTTTGAGTTGCTGGTTCAACTGTGACGGCGAGACAGCGGTCGTGATGGCTGTGATGGCGCTGACAAGCGAGACATTGCTCTCAGACGTGGCGGGTGGGGTTGGCAACTGTGATTGCGATTGCACCGGAGATGGATGTTGTTGGACGTTGGACTCGGATTGGGAGGCGGGCTGTGGTGGTGGTGTCGGGAGACTCGGTTGGCTCATGATGACTGTGAACCGAAAGGAGCACCAGCGGTGGTTGCCGGGCTGTAGCACTTAATTTAAGGTCACTGTGAACACGATTAGTGGGTCTTCGTCCGAAAGGTAAGGGACAACTCACAGTCGCGGAATGTCGATCGCGTGGAGCGAGTGATCTCCTATGAGTGATCAGATGCGAAAATCCGTGAGCAAGAGCTTTGGATTTTCACTCAGACCTGGACCGTAGTCAATGTTTGGTAGTATCACGCTCGATACGCGAATTGAGTATCAACGGGTCGGAGGAAGAGCACGGGTAAACGTTGGACTAGGGGGGCACAGTGGTCGGTTACATAAGCTCCACAGATATCGCGACATCAAGCTTCCAACTGAACTTTAGACAGCCGGAAGAAATTTGGTTCCTCAGCGACAATGGCGACCCTTCTGATACGCTAGTTGGACTAGCGTTCAATAGTCTCACATGGAACACACCAGCGGCTGAGAATGGAAGACGGACTGAAGGGCCCTATCACACGAAAGGGGTTTCTCGCCGTAGGACGGGGTACGAGAACCGATCGAAAAAGGATCGCTCTATCGTAGTCGATGTTCCTCAAGATTGGTGAAGGCTCGAGTCCACGCAGCATCGAATTTGGTTGAAATGCGCCAATCAACATTTCTACAGTTACATGAAAATGGGGCATGGCGAACAGTCTACAACTTCTTTCTTTTTCATGTCAAGTCGAGTAACCGATGATGCGAAAAAATGACTGAGGATTGACGCAGTAATACCACTTCACTCTAATCTGAACGTATTTATTCTTGCCTGTGCTTCTGATAGTAGTGGATAAGGCTAGTAGTCTAAAGTGTACTGATGAGGATCCCTAGGTCATAATTCCTTGTCAATGACACTCACCGAACTATCATGCCCAGTGACGTCCGAAGGGTGGCCGAGTTGTGACAGGATGTTCTTTGCGAGCACCTTTCCGAGTTCGACACCCATTTGGTCTGCAATCCGTGAATTCAGCAGTAGGCAATAGAAGATCATACGTCAAGCGTACCAAAGGAGTTGATTCCCCAGATTACACCTTGGGTGAAAATTTTGTGCTCATACAAGGCGATTAGAGCACCGAGGGTCCTAGGTGTCAGAAGAGGGAACAAGATACTGTTGCTGGGACGATTTCCTTCGAACACCTTACTCTTCACGAGTGCTTCGCTTGCGCCGCTTCCAAGTTCCTTGCGAACTTGCTCTTCGCTTTTACCAAATGCCAACGCTTCAGGCTGCGCGAAGAAGTTAGAGAGTAGAATGCGGTGGTGCTTCGAGTTGGAGATGGGGTTGTGAGAGGTTGCCGGAGCGATGAAGTCAGCAGGAATCAGCTTGGTTCCCTGGTGAACGAGTTGATAAAATGAATGTTGCCCGTTGGTACCAGCTGCGCCCCAGATGATTGGCTACGCAACAAACGTGTTAACGGTATATTGGTAGCACACGTCGTTAAACCTACGCCAGTCTGATAGTTGACACGCTGACCGCCCTTAGTGACGAATTTACCATTAGATTCCATGTCTCCCTGTTGGAAGTAGTCTGCGAACTTGTGGAGGTACTGATCATACGGCAGAAGTGCGTGAGTCTGAGCGCCGTAGAAGTCATTGTACCAGACACCGATGACAGCGAGCAACACAGGAAGGTTACTCTCTAAGGGAGCTTCTTTAAAGTGCTTGTCCATACCATGAGCGCCCCTCAGGAGGGACTCGAAGTTGTCATAGCCAATGTACAATGCGATGGAAAGACCGATCGCACTCCACAAACTGTAACGGCCACCAACCCAGTCCCAAAATTGGAACATATTTGCAGTATCGATGCCAAATGCCTGAACAGCTTTGGTATTCGTGGAGAGAGCTACAAAGTGTTTGGCGACATGCCCCCTGTCCTTAGCAAAGGACAAAAACCAGTCCCTGGCGGACTCAGCGTTGGTGATAGTCTCTTGAGTAGTGAAGGTTTTGCTGGCAATAATAAACAAGGTACGTTCTGGGTCGCAGACTCTGAGGGTCTCCGCGAGGTGGGTCCCATCAATGTTGGAGACAAAGTGAGGAGTAAAGTCCCGCTTCGCGTAATGCTTAAGTGCCTCGGTCACCATGACTGGACCAAGATCCGAACCCCCGATACCAATGTTCACGATGGTGTTGATGGTCTTCCCGGTGTAACCCTTCCAGGTACCGTCTCGGACGGCCTCGGAGAACTGCTTAATGTGCGCGAGTACACCCGTGACCTCGTCCACGCCACTCTCCTGGATTTTAAAGTCGTTGAAGTTGCGCAGCGCAACATGGAGAACAGCGCGATCCTCTGAAGTGTTGATGTGCTCTCCGGCGAACATCTTGTCGCGGTAGGTCTCGACCTGAGCCTCGCGCGCGAGAGATAGGAGCGTGTCTAAGATCGGCCGTGTGATCAAGTTCTTGGAGTAGTCGAGAAGGAATGTGGTTTTTGGATCGGTGGGATCTACATATTCCCTGGAAAAATTAGAGAAGCGATCGGGATCTTGGGCGAAGAGGTCGGAGAGGACAAGTCTCGTGTACTCCGCGTCGTAGGTGCGCTGGAGCTTCTGCCAGGCCGCGTACTCTAAACACCATTATTGAACAGGGATTACGCACTATATTTTCGACGCACCAGTAGCAAGCTTTCCACTCATGGCGCTTTAGGGGTGAAATGGGTCGGAAAGCATACGTCGAGCGATGGCGTCTTATATCTTTCCATCTCGGGCATCCGTGGGAACCTAGCAGCGTATTCTTCCGATGTCCTCTCCCCAGGCATACCGAGAGGAAATTAACCCAGGGATGAGAGAAAACTGCCCCAGTCCCCGTACCGTACATATGGATCGGGCTGTGGCCGTGTTGCTATGTACTTGTGCTGGATTACACGGCTTACACGGTCAGCAGGGAATTCATCCGTCTTTTACTCTACTCATATGGCGACATGGCGCCGATGAGAATACTGATTACCAGCCCCTCGACACCCCCACAAAAATAGCTCGGAAGCGTGGTAACACTAATAAGCAGTGTCTGTCAATTTATGTCAAAGGGCCGGGGCCGTCTACAGTGAAAACAACTCACAAGCGGGAAGAAAAAGTACTCTGCATGCCATCTTTGCACACTGTTTCTCTCCCTTGATAGTGGCGGTCACTTACTGGCAGATGACATTATAGTTGACTTTCTCATAACGTACATCACCGGGAGCCACCCAACTGCAATACATTATGAGAAATATACACTAGCAAAAAGTTCACACGGAAATAGGAGTTGTAACAATTTAGGAAGTGGCGGTGCATGTGTGGAAAACTCGACGCTACGCTGCCTTCAGAAAGCCATGACTAGCCAACGTTGTTTGCTTTGCGATTTTCATCTGCTCACGGCGGAGCTCTACTCAAACTGCTCGAAGATGATGATGAAGTTCAGATGAGGAATCCATGCCAACCCGTAACACGAAACCTGTTTTGAGCTTCTCAGTTAGTGAAATCAGTTCGGAGGCACTCATTGCTGGTACGTTGTCTTATAGTCTTCATCATCTGAATCCACATCAATAGTCTCTCTATTCCAGACTGCCTCACGTCGACGAACTTCTGTAATAATTGCTGCATCATCTTCAAAGACTTTGGTTTTTATATCAAGGTTTTCTCGGTCTTTGGAAGGATCCAGTATGGAAGGGGCTTTGGACGTGGTTGGCGCTTCAGGTGATCTTCCGGCATAGAGTGGGGAAAGTTTTGATAGTCCATTCTCTACCATGGCATTTTAGTAATAAGCGGTGATCAGCCAGAGCTCTCCATTTCATGCTACGCTTGTGGGATGTGGTGACTCCGCAAATCCACTCCATTCTTTGTAAATTTTCAAATTTCCGGCTAGGTCTTTGTCCGGCTCCCCCTTGAGTTGAATCTCATAATGTATATTACCTCCATTTATTCTATACGTTATACAATATCACATTTTACTGTATATTCACTGCATACCATGATGGGAGCCACTGAAAGCTGATATATTATAAGGAATATACAGTATGACTGTATACATTATGAGAAAGTCAACTGTACAATTTCAATCCATCTCAGCGGTAGACAGGTGTGGTAGGATACATATATCATATATCCTGTGTGAGTTGAATTCAGAATTCAAGGACAGCAAATGACTGACTCCGGAGTACCCACTGGCAGTGGCAGGATTGAAGATTATGACTTCGCTTGAAGTGCTAATTGCTGGCACTCATTCTCCGGACATACATCGCTAAAAATATTACCGCGACCTGCCCGTGGAGCAGCAGCCAGCGAAGACACAACCGAACAAATACTCGACGACTGAATGGGCTATCCAATATTTGATCTCCAACCAGGTATATCTCCCGGGCTCGAGGAAAAGTCTCACCTCTACGCACGTTGCATTGCAGGCCTGGCCCAGTGACAGAGTGGTAGAGTCGACTCCGACTACTGTGACTACGTATATTCATGTCGTAAGTACGACATATTAGTATCTCAGGAACTCCGGCTGACATGATCTTTGACCATGATCTTTGACTGCGCTCCAATCTTCATTTTATAGTGGATGGATATTTCGAAAAAAGAGAACCATCTTCTCAATTAGCCGCCCTGGCAGGCCGCTCTCTGCATTTCACTAAATCCTTGAATCAGGCTCCGGAATTTTCATATATTGAATGCACACGCGCTCGAGGTACGCCGCGAAAATTCCAAATTAAGTCAGAACCTTGACGCTCGTGACGCGGATTTTAATGATACTTCACCTTACCGTTAGAACTGGACCGATCGCTGTGCGTTCCAGACCTGCGAAAACGTCAAACGACAAGAGAAAAATTATCAGGGAAAAATATTGAATAGCCCGTCAGGGGTTAACGAAAGCCTATAAAGCCAGCTCGATCGCCCTCACTTTCTCATCACAAACAGTTTCTGTATCCTTGCTGAACATCCACACTCGTTAAACCACATCTCCCGCCTACTCTCTGCCATCACAATGTTTGCTCGTTTTTTTGTCGTTGCCTCTCTCGCTGCTCTTGCAGTTGCTGGCCCCGTTCGCCTCATCACTCGTGATGGCCAGTGTAACACCGGTCCCGCTCAGTGCTGCAACAGCGTTCAGAAGGTCTGTTTGTGTCTCCATGATCTATTCCTACGGGACTGACATAGTGTCCTTATAGGCTAGCGATGCTACCAACTTGTTGGATTCCGTGGGCCTCATTGGAGCCCTCGCTGGTATCAATGGCCTTGTCGGCCTTAACTGCGCCCCCATCGTCGGTACTGGTGCAGACTGCGAGCAACAACCTGTGTGTTGCGAAGGTAACCACTTCGTAAGTCTTCTGCCTTCTATTTGTCTGAAGTTAGGAATGTGATGCTCACACATCGGGATAGAACGGCCTTATTAACGTTGGCTGTTCTCCTGTCAACATTGGCGCCTGAGGTTCAGGCCACATTTTGAAAGGTTATTGAACACATTGCTTGGTCGAAAGTCAATTACTTGAGTCCGTAATGTCATCTCGTGGTACCAATCATTAATGTTGTTTTAATACACTCTTTACCCCCCTTCCCGGCGGAAAACCAAGTGTGATGTATACTGTGGCAGAGTCTTGAGTAAACAGATGATGAGATGCGTGCAGTTTGAGAGCATTCCTATCTTATTTATGCCCGCTCTTTCACGAATTCCAGTTAGGCTCATCACAATAAGGTTGTCCTGTGGGACATAAAGATGGTCTGAAGCATCTGTAAGCCATGTTTGATCACTTCGTAAACTAAAATCGCTACCGTCCTAGGGATATTGTATCCAAGGGATTTATATCGAGCCCGGTTTGCTGTGAAGCTTTGTGAAGACTCAACTGGATAATGGACAAGCTGGCGACCAGATCGACGATCATACTTGCCTCTTTTAGTGTGGCTAGTTATACATGAACGGGTAAGTGTGGTAGTTCCCCTCGGCTTACTACCTTTGACTGTAATTTCGTGATTTGGGATACAACTAGAATAATATACCGCGTATTACTCCATACTGCGAGAACGGATGAGTGAATGCTGGTTCAGCTTCATCGAACACGGAGCCGACGTTTAGTGATGCATACGCTTTGGTGCGAGTAAGTCATATTAAAGATCCATTCGCAAATGTGACTCGCCTCGTCAAGCATCGTGAATGGGTGGTTTGCAGTACCAGGTGCCTCATTCCCATCCAAGAGAAGTACAAGGTATTCAGGTGTCATGATACGAATGTTATGATCTCCCGCTCGCAAGCCGAGACACCCCCAACGTAATCGTATGCTTCGTATTTCTTCATTGGGAGATTGACACCATTGTACCAACAACTGGCCAGCGGAAAGAGTGTGGAACTGCGGAATTGGAAAGTTCCTCGACATGATTCTTATAGGCTTTAGCGGCATGAGAATTAGGCATGAACTTGGTGATGCCGTGTTGGCGGAGATATTCAATCGTTCGTACGACCCAGTTGCCCTGCACTTCCACGCATGTTGGACCGTTGTAGAACGCGGACGGTCTGTGGGGTCCGTAAACAAGGAATAGGTTTTGGAAACAATCCGTCATTCCCAGGCTTTCAACAGAAGGTTGAGTGAGTAGCGGAACACACGGAGAGAACTTAGTATGTGACCGTAGCGTCTCTCCAGTGCCAACCCTGTATTGACTTGCTGTTTACACCACGTAGGTCCATGTCCATGAATGTGCCAATGTGGGTATCAAACCTACAAACGTGGGTTTTGGCTATGCATCCAGCGCAACGCTTTCGCAGTATGCACACCAGCGGCACGGATGAGCATATCAAAGCCGTACTCCTTTTCTATTGTCTTCCCACCTTTTGGGATGATCTTAAGATTCGGAGTCGCATTAATATCAACAAGATCAACGTTTTCTTGATTAAAGATCTCACAGAAATGCTGCATTTGACCTGGACGCTTGAAACCAAAAGGGTAAGGCGGAACTGCAGGTACCAATAGTTCGTGTTTCGGGTCCTTGACCCTCTCGCCGGCTTTCTTCCTCAAGAATGCATATCCAGCATCATTTCTGACCTTGTCAAGGATATCACGATAGTTGGTGACTGTCAGGTAGTCGAGTGATTTTACAAGTGCACGTGACTGTAACCTTTTACCTACGCTGGAGGTGTGAACCCTACTTTGTCCCAAGGTTTTTTGCCCTTTTCCCTCGTTGTCCTGCATCGTTGGCCGTGCAATCTGGTCAAAGGGAATCTCGCTGGATATAATGATAAATTTCCTCGTACGCAGGGTTAAAGTGATCATGAACCTGTTTGCTAACCCACGGGAATAGCGAGGTTTAGAGTTCGTTGGAATACGGTGAGATGTTTGGCCTAACGCAAGCTTGGAATTAATGGAGTAACGATGGCACATCAGTCCATGCGTATGTCTAGCACGATTTCTTGAATTAATTGCATTCCACTAGCTTTGTCCATTGTTCTCGATCCCCTGGTTGGGCCAACGTGCTGTGTGACTCCATGGCCCCCTGAATGTTTCTAACCCCTTTAACTTTGCAATGTACGGGTTAAATGAAAAACCCTAAGACTCTGTTAATGGGGAAAATCTGAACTGTAATGGCTGAGCCTACTAACCGTGCAATGATCAGGTGGCATGCGGTAGCCTCTTACACACCATCTTTCCCCTTGGATATGATGTTCCGGGCATGCGACTGTTCATCCCAACTGGCTTGTTTCACGAGGGAGTCAAACCGACAATACTTGTGAAGATCAAGTTTATTGGCAACATTACAAAATATCTGGTCGACAGACGAATTCATGTGAGTCGGAACGTTACATAGCGAGGATTAATTTGACATGCTTTCGTAGTTCATTCGATCCAGGAAATCTCTCTGTCCACGCCCACCCCTTCCAGAGCTCGGGACATGAGAACTCGTAGACAGGGATATCACTTTCGACACGAGCGCCTAGGTACCTATTTCAGTATCAGATTTTACATACCTCCGAAGCCTGCACCGATGATGATCGTGTTGCACTCTTCCTCAGACATGTAACCCTTTGCAATAGTAAGTGAGATGTTGGGGTTCCTAGTGGATGAGACATATCCTTGTACTCTCTATCTTTTATTGTAGGAATTATGTCGAGTACAAACGGTCAGTGGCTATACGTATTACATAATCACGCTCCGTACTATAGATAGTGATTCTTTGTCTCGTACACACCTCAGTGACTGTTTGCCACCAGATCACTGAGTCCTACTGCGTACTACATTTATCTCCCAACGAATCTCCAGGGCGTTCGACATATTCCACTCACGCGGTGATCGGGCTGAATCACTGTGCGGAAGCTGATTGTTCTTGTTTGGGTCACCCTTCTCGAAGAGCAGGTTGAGACAAGAGTGGTATTCACGTAGGCTATTATGGCGCTATGTTGGGGCTATTATGGCACTATGCCGGGGCTATTATGGCGCTCTGTCCAGGCTATTAGATGAGTATGAGGTCATGTTTTTCGACTAGTTTCCAACTATCCAACAAGCGATGGACTTTAAACCGTTCTGTGGTTTTGGCATTTCTCTACAAGTGTGTTATCGTTCCGTAACCAATTGATCTTCTGGCTCGAGAAGTAAGCCAGGTGCAGAGCATTTTCCCCTTGAGTGAGAGCCTAAGCTCATCTCATACAGAGATGTCTGAAACGTGTGTATTCTCTGCTTCATTTCCACCGGGATTCCATATGGAACAAACACTTTATCAAGGTTTGACGATAATGTGATGGAACGACCGCACCGATCGGAAGTAACTTCTGGATCAAGGTCATGCCACGTATGTATGAGATAGGAAATCGAATGGAAAGCTCGGACGTGTATCCCGCGTGCGTCCGACTCGGATGCATCATTTCCTGTGGCAGGTATGTTGTCGACGAGCAGTGACCTCATGATCCCAACCATTAGCAAAAGTCTAGGACTCGGAATGTGGCAAAATTTGGTGCACCCATAATCATTTTTACCAGATTCTACCATTCTTCCAATCATTCTACTAGCAGCCTATTTCATGGGACATTAGTACTGTCCCCCGTTCGCAATGGTACAGTACAATCAAAGATGTGGAGTTGCAATCCAAGAAATCATTCAGCGTTCCAGGCCTTGTTCATCAATCTGTTCCATCTTCTCAACCTTGGATGATTCGCTCAACAAGATTCAGCGCAGCCAATACCAAACCATCGCTAAATCTCGGCGCGACAATTTGCAGGTTGATAGGCGCGCCAATGTATGCCCTGGGTTCATCTTTCATTCGGTCAGAGTTCGTGCGTTTTCAGCACAAAACTGGCGTGCACCTACATTGCTGGTGGTTGTATGAGTCTTCAGGGCCCATTGAACTGAAGTTTGCATCGACAGGATAGATGACTGGGTCTACGATAAGCCCAGTCGGAAATACCGCGCCCGACCAGCTAAGTAAGTTCCATATTGCGGTATACCTGAAATGATCGTTGGATATGCATCCCCGTGTGTCCTATTCCATTTAAAATATGACTTACCCCCAGTACCTCGCAGTACCGTGTCGGGGTGCAACACCTGTGTATGCAGGACACAACAAGACATCGACATCTTGCGCCTGCCAATGCTGTAAATACGCATAGCGGAAGCAGTCGCGTCTATAGTGCAACTACAGTTGATCGATTAGCATGTTAGCACCTTCTAGGGGGTGGTCGTACCTCCCAGGCCTGGGTTGCGCTGAGGTTCTTTGCGTGGGGCGAACTAATCACCCACTCGACCAAAGGCAGCATATCCTCTCCACCGGACTCGAGGTACTGACGGACCGTCTCTCCGCCGTCATCAAAATAAAGCGAGCGCTGGGGATGCCCAGCTGTGGATTCTGACGGAAAATTAATAATATACTGGATCGACGTACGATGATGTTATAACCCTCTTTGTGCTTGTATGGAATGTATTCCACGACCTCCACCTCCTGGGATGCTTTTAATTTCTGTTTCGCAAAGTCCAATGCACTTAGCACCGGAGGATGCGGTAATACCATCCCGTCGTGGACCATGATTCCGACGCGGAGTTTCTTCTGACTGATATCGGGGACTTCGAGGGGAATTGGAAGGAGGCTTGGATCGGTTAGCCAGGGTTTCGTGCTCTGCACGGCTTTGATCAACATCTCCATATCCCTCGCAGACCTGCACATTGGGCCCGCGGAAACCGACATCCCATCACAGCCTTTTTGACTGTAAAGGTTAAAAAATACTTGATGAGAGTATGATTTTTACTTACGTCCAGATGATGTCGCCCATAGGGAATGTATTAGCCGTCGGCAAAATTCCGTACAGACCAATAAACGCAGAAGGAGCACGGATGGAGCCTCCGGCATCGCTGTGTACAAGATGAAGACGGATAGTAAAATCTGTAATCCAAGCACCTGCCTTCCCATGGCCATACAAGACCCTTTCAGTGCCAGTAACGCTGCCTCTCCACCAGAAGATCCTCCAGGGGATAGATCGAGATTGTGCGGATTGAGCTGAAATTGAAGTCACTACACCGTATCTTCTCGCGCCATATCATGCAACCTACTGTACGACCATAGAAAGACTGGGTCTCCAGTGCGAACAGTGCTTGCGGTTGGTTGGTTTTAACATAGAAAACTGGCACAGGCCCTCAACCACAATAAGCATCCACAAAAAATTCAAAATCTCACTAGCTCCAAGACCACGTAGAGTGCTAGTGAGGTGGCAGTCTTCAGGCGATATCTCGAGGTTGGACAGAAAACCTCCAGAGCCCCAGCGGCCTTGCACGGGCATGTGATCCTGAACAGAATTAAGTACTACAGATGAACAAAACCAAAGTAAATGCGCACTTTGATAGAAATTGGTAATCCATGCAGGGGACCGATTGTCTTCTTATGCGCTTTGAAGTAGGCGTCGAGCTCCTTGGCTTGCTTGATACCCTCGTCAAGGAAAAAATCCGTGAGGCAAGCAGTTAGCTGGTGTGCAATAGCAGCACGCTTCCCAAATGCAGTGACTACCTCGACGGCAGTGTACATGCCCGACGCAATCCTCGCCAGAATGTCAGTCGCATCAAGGTCAATAATAGTGAGCTCATGTTCTGTGAGGATTCCACAAGTCTCGGGGACCGACGTGACACTGAGTGGTGGGTTCTCAAGAAGTGACTTTGATAAGCGGTATTCGGCCGGGATCTGATTTTCCAGGCGCGACAGCTGGGCAGATACTAGTTGCTTAAAATACGCATTTCCAGTAGAACCTTGTGTCCTGGAGGAAATCGACATGAGTAGAATCGACGTAATATACAGCCCATGTGGACGCGATGGAATGGCATTTTATACAGTTTTTTCCGCCACGATAGGGAAGAAATCCAGGAGCGCACCACAGATCATACTCGTAATCAGAGCAGCGTAGAAGTAAATATTGGCGGAGAATAATCTACCTCGAAACGAGCATGATTGCTGGTAGAATTTCCCAGGAAGCATTGGGTAGAACTTCCAATGTCATCGATGAACCCCTCCGATTGTCGGGTATTAGAGCATCAAATCAGAATGACGTTGTGGGGCCCATAGGGCGGCCGCATCCATTTCGATTCGGAGCTGCGCATGTCGATGAGCGCAAAGGGAAAAGATATTGGGAGGCTTTTTTGGGAATTTCGATTCCACTAGCCACTCGACCAATGTCCCCAGTCGACGTTTCTGGGAAACTACACCCTACAACTTGAAGAATGCAAAGCGTATACCATAAATACCACACCGTGGCGTCGGGAGGGACCCTCACTTGTATAGTAATTATGAAGCCAGGAATCATCTATCGAGCGGCAACTACGTCGGGATCCTGATCGATCCCGTAGCCACCGTGAAAGCCGCATCAGTTGGCCACAAGAGAAAGTACGTGGGTTCCGCCGAGTCGCCGTGCCACTACAAGGCCGTACTAAGGTTACCTTGCTTGACGAGGTTTCTTTCGCCCCCCATAATCGTGGAAACAACTCACCACGGAAACTCCTTTTTTGTGTGCAGCTCATTGTGTGTAACATAAACATAACCTAATGACAGCAAACAATGTCGTTGGCAGTAACCTTGCTTGACAGTTGGCATTTTCAAGTTACTAAAAGAGCGACGGGGAAATCGTTTACAAAAAACTACCAGTTGAAACGTGCTCACCGTGCACATGAGCTTCGCTGTTAAAATGTCTGACACTTCAAATCATAGGACTAGCGTCAGTCCGCTCAAAAATCGGATTATCAGCTTTGAAAATTTACGTCGAAGCTCATTGACACAGCGAAAATGAATTAAAGAAGTCATTGTGTCAGAACAAGCGACAGACTTTCGGATTCTAGGTGATGGCATTCTCTTTTTGCTCTTTGGTATTCCAACATAAGCGCTTATAATGTTCGAAGCGGCGACGCTGCTCCTCACTCCGTACATCTACGGTGCTGAGGAATTCCTTCGTGTCTTAGCTCTTACACACTGCACACCGACTCAGATATGGACTCGGATGCAAGGTTGGTCTCGGTGGGTCCAAGTTGTAGTGAAGTATAATACCCCACGAGGCACCCCCGATCTGTATGCGTAAAGGCTGTCTACTTAATCCACATTAACCGTATGGCGATTCTCGCCTGCTTACCCCGCAGTCTGCTCTATTGGCAAGTCACAGTGGCCAGGAAGCTCATCTTCGAACGAGATGATACTTGTGGCTGTCCATCATCCGAACCTGCTTCAAGTCTATACTCCTAGGGCGAGTCATGTTCGCAGGTAGCACAAACCTATCTCATGGAAACTTCAATGACGGTGCCCGGGCCATGTGTGTTGTACAATCAACTTTGTTTATATACATTGGAAGCTTCAAAACTAAGCAGTTGGTCACCCTTTCTGTCCCTCTGCTTCGCTCTTTGCCTGGGCCCTAACAACACACTCGATGACATTTAGAGTAGCCAGCACCAAGCCATCGTTAAACCAGGTGCGACGGTCCGTAGCAAAGATTCGACGCCATTGTTCTGCATCTCTCTTCCTATTGTATATCAGCTAATTTCGTAGGACAGTGACTACTGCATTGTCTACCAGGGACTACCCTCCGTGCGTCCGGCAATGAGAGCGGGAATCCAATGGCTATACCATAACAGTCATCGAATAAATACACAAACTGAGTATGATTGTCCCATATCCGCAACTATAGTCGCGCCTTCTGCAGTGCTTCTCTCTGGAAACCAGGGTACCCACACTTAATCTCATCTACGATCTCTTGCCTATAGACCGAGACATCCCCGAAGTAATGATATGCTTCACGTTTCTTTCCAGGTATGTCGAAGCCATTATACCAGCCATTGGCTAGTGGGACGAATGTGTCATCTGAGAGCTCCTCGACCTGGCTCTTGTAGGTCAGAGCGGCATACGGGGTAGGGGAAAATTTGGTAATGCCATGTTGGCGGAGATAGTTGATCGTTTGAACGATCCAAGTGCCTTGCATTTCCATGCATATCGGACCATTACAGACCGCGGTCGGACCTTGTGTGCCGTATACAAAGAACAGATTCGGGAAGTTGTCCACAGTCATGCCCAAGCTTTCAAAAGAGCGTTGGAGGATAGCTGAACGCAGGGGAAGAACTTACTAGGTGACAGTACCATCTCGCCAGTGACCTTGAATTGTCTCCCAGTTTATCCCTCGTATATCCATGTCCGTGAAAGTGCTAGTGTGAGCTTCAAGTCCTGCGGATGTAACGCTGAGCGACGCATCAAGTGCAAGGTTCTTCGGTGTGCGCACCGGTGGCAAAAATGAGAACGTCGAACTCGAACTCCTTTTCCGACGTCTTCACGCCTTTCGACGTGATGCAAAGGATTGGGCTCACGTTGATATCAACCAGGTCGACGTTGTCTTGGTTGAAGATCTCGTAGAAATGTTGTTCTTGACACGGGCGTCTAACACCAAAAAGATGAGGTGGAACTGCTGGTGCTAATATCTCGCGTTTTCTTAAGTCCTTTATCCTCTCGCAGACTTTTTCTCTCCAAAATGCATAGGCCATTTCATTGCTGATCTTGTCGCAGAGGAGGTCTTGGTAATTCGCGACTATGAAGTAGGAGTTCGCGGTGGCTGTGTCAATGCAAGATCAGACGACTTACTCCAGAAATGGAAAGCTTCTCTGTCCCATAATGCTTCAAAGATAGCTTGTCTTTCTTCTTCGCTGTCCTCCATCATTGGCTGTCCAACAGAAAAGAGAGGAAATCCACTGAATGTGGTAGGAAGCTTTCGGTATATTTCTTCGTATACTGGCTTGAAGTGGTCTTGAACCTGTTTGCTGACGCCATATTGGCGCATAGGAAGTGCGAGGTTCGGTGTCCGTTGGAACACGGTAAGATGTTCAACCTAGTGAAAGTGTGCCATCAGTGAACCAATGTGATATTTTACTAGTTGATGCACACGTGTGGCCCAATCTCTTGGATTACCTGGACTCCACTCGCTCCTGTTCCGATGATTCCAACTCGCTTGCCCTTTGTTTCGATTCCTTGCTTTGGCCAACGTGCCGTGTGACCCCATTCTCCTTGAAATTTCTCTAGTCCCCTCAAGTTCGGAATGCACGGCTTAGACGCAAAACCCTACATGCCAGTCAGTCACGCGCAACAAAAGTAACGACGCAGTCTGACCGTGCACATGATCAGATAACGTGCGGTGGCCTTGTACACGCCATCTTTTCCATCAGACATGATGTTCCATACATGCAAATGGTCGTCCCAATGGGCTTGTTTTACGAGCGAGTCGAATCGGCAGTGCTTGCGA
>JBBPKE010000462.1:0-18770 GCA_038089095.1 Tylopilus orsonianus | reverse complement strand
GTCATGTACCTGCAAGACCCTTGTTTAGCTATGACCATCTCTGCACATTGTGATTTGGATTCCCCATTCTTTGCCCTTCACCTAGTGTTTTTCCATGCCTCCCATCTACCCCTGATTACCAGTCATCTTACAGTCTCTCCACACCACTCCCCGTTTGGCCATTTCATGAACCAAGTATACGACAACCTGCAGATGCAGCTCATAGTCCTGGCTACTCAGCTTGGACTTCTTCCCTTCCTAAATAAACTGGATCACTACCTTCAGGATCTGAGAGATGATGCTAGATGCACTGAGACCCAGACTTCCCCACCACTCACCCTTATAGATGCTGAAACTGCCCTTACTCTCAGAAGAATCGAGTTCGATGCTCTCCTCAACAATGGATGCATAGCTCTTCCTCCCACTTATCCTCAATACAACGAGGCATGCTTTCAGTGCCAATGTCTCAGTCATATGAGGACTGAATGTCATTGGTATTAATGTCCTATGTGTCTTAGATGAGCCCCTGGTCATCCCCAATATCTGTGCTCACTCCATCATTGCAATCAACCCTCGATACCCTCTTCATCCTTGTCTAGTCACCCTTCATCCATATTGTCCAGCGATCACCCCCCACGAGCTTTTTGTTCTTGCACTAGAGGTTCACACAGAAGATCCTGGGCACCAAGCCCACCTACTTCACAGACATCCGCCTCTAACATTATGGTAGACAACAACCCATGGGATAATGTCGCCTATGTCAACGTTACAAAATCCCCTGGCCCCACAGCCCACAATTTCTAAGTCTTCTCAGGAGAATCAGATGGTTAGAAGGGAGTAATGTTATGATTTACACTTCCACATACACTTATTTTCTTTTTTGGCAATGACTCCCACCCAGTTACACTTCAGTTCCACTTGCTCATTGAAATGAAAGTCATGTGATCTGCACGTGATCCTGAGAACGTTTCAAGTCATGTGATAACAAGAACACATGACCAACGATAGAGAGAATGACTAAGTCCTCGAGCTTGAGTCATCGCTCGGAGTTAGTGCGGGCAATATGCCCATAAGGAGAAAGGCGGCCATGAGGCCATTTCATTTCCGTGCTGTGCACACTTCTTTTTATTTCCGTACTTCTTTTCTTCTCTTCCATTTGATGCACAGCCAAGATAAAGGGAAACCTTAGATAGCAGAACTTAACCTAGTTAGTGCACAGCATTGCCGCTTTTAGGTATAGTACAAGTAGTGAGACCAGCCCTAAGTTGGTCCATGCACAAATGACTGTAGTATATAAACCTTTGAATGCAACGCCCAAAGACTCCAGTTTAGTCTTTATGGCTTTCCAGCTGCAAAGTATAATTAGACTCCATTAGTCCTTGGTGGGCCTAGGCTTGCGCTGTATAGTGCGGCTGTTGGCTTCATTAAGACTAAACTTCTTCAGCCTACCCCCACCTCTTGCTTGACCCAGCGTTAAAGGTTAGCTACAGCCGGACCCAAGGCTTATATGGGACCTTTTTGATACTTTTCTTTTGGGCACTTGCCCCCTTTCTTTTATCGTAAAGCGGCTCAGATAAGGGCAAGAGAGACAAGGATTCCTTAGGGTCCTTGTGGCAGGTCTCCTCGAGTGGAGCTAAGGGACTGATTATCCCCCTGCACCTACCTATTTTCATTCTTTGAAGGATCTTCAGATCAGGGGCTTGTGACCCCACTTGCGCTTGTTTTTAACGATACACTACGTAAAGGGTGCTAGGAAAGGCTATTGGCCTAGACCCGCCAGGAGGGAACGCAGATCTCCTGGTTTAGAATACCAATTCAATTTTTACATAAAGGATGCTCCAGTGGCTCGAAAACCTCAAAAGGCATTACCGCCAAGAATTTGGGGATCATAAAGTCTGGCTAGAGTACTTGGCCTACCTCTGATACAAAAATCACACGGTAATCGGAGCTTACCCACAAGACAGCATACTCACATTCCCTGAGTACCTAAAAGCGAAAGAGGAGACCCCGGAACCAGAGGCTGGACCCTCTAATATCAAAAAAGAAGAATTCATGCCTGAAGGGTCGTTGGAGTTTGAGGATCTCATCCCGACGACAAATTTTTATAAAGAATTCATCTCTTCTGATAAAGAAGAGAACCAGGGAGAAGCGCTGATACCACTCCCGGTGCAAGAAAGAGTTCCGACCCCAAGGTTAGCGGAACCAATTGATCTTTGAATCACAGACGATCGAAGGCCTCGACTAAGGATCCCGCCGCTCCATATACAAGAGTGGTTAAATCTTAAAGGGTTAGATTCCCAAGGTGTCCCACTCCTCAGTGATCGACCACTCAGGGACGGAGCCACCCCTCTCTCCCTCACCATCACTCGAAAGCATTGACATGACGAACCCAGTGACCCAGGAGCAAATCCTAGAGTTACAAAGAGTGCTAAACACACTAACAACCCAACTCACCGAAGCAAAAGAAGAGATGAGGAGGGCGAAAGAGGATGCTGCCGTGGCATTGGCCATGCAAAGTTTATTACCTGGGCCAGCAGTGGCCGGACAAGGTCAGGGGCCAGCTATGCCCTGCTTTACAAAGAAAGTAGAGATGGTCATAGACCCAGGGCTCTTTAATGGACAAAGTAGTACCTTTGAGAATTGGTGGACTAGAATGGTAGTCTTCCTAAGACAAAATTTAGAGGTATTCTTAATGGCAGAGCAAAAGGGCTACGCCATCTTGACAAGGATCGGGGATATGAACAAACCCGAAACGTATCCAGCTCTAATGTGGGCACAAGTAAAGATAAAAGAAAAGTCTATTCCAGACGAAAATGAAAGGTTCAACTGGCCTTCATTGGACGAATGGGATGGAGAGTTAAGGGCCCAATTCTTGTCGGGAAATCAAAGGGACATAGTACAAAAAAGACTAGAGAACTGTGTCCAAGGACGAAGCGAGTTTACCCAAACCTTCCTAACAAGGTTCACGGGTATATACGACATAATGCTAATTTCCGAAGAGATGGCAGTGGATCTGCTAGAAAAGAACATCTCGGACGAAATTAGACAACACCTGTTTATGAACAGGAAAAGGACGAGGGACTTCCAAACCCTCAAAAAGAACATAACAGAGATAGGACAGGCTTTAGAAGCCTTCAAAATGTCAAAGAAAGGGTCGATGAACACTTACGCGGCCCACACAAAAGGTAATTGGGCTCCCGCAAGACCAAAGAGGGACCCGAATGCAATGGATATAGATGCAGCAGATATTGACGCTGCCTCTAGAAAGCCCACAGGATGTTTTAACTGTGGAGGAAATGGACACTGCATTAAGAACTGCAAGAAGCCAAGTTCTCAATGCGGAGAATGCAAATTTAGAATGGGAGGGCACAGATTCACCTGTTCCCGATACAAGCCCCGACCAGTACAAATGGGTCAGAAGAAGACCATATGAGGAATGGATAACGGTACTGGCGAAGGGAGTAGTACACAGAATGGAGGTGCTAGAGTCGCGTTTACTTCAGAAGGAAAGGGAAAGATGCCGGAACGAGTAGCTGTCACCTGGAACGATGGTGACAACTTCGACTCGGCGGCCATTGTTAGAGGCCTTGGCCCTACAGAGGCTTTACGGGCGCTCTATGATGCCGTCTCCATCACGACGGATAAAAAGGGAAAAGGCAGAGCCACTTGAACCTTCTAGGAGTTCAAGTGGCATCACTGTGCCTATTAAGGAAAAAGGAGAAAGAAGCGAAAGTATTTAAAGATTCTAAAAGTACCAATAGATATACGGTACTTGGTTCGGACTATGGCGATGACCATAGTGAGTTAGATTGTACTACCGATTCAATGTCGGACTATAGTTATTACACATGTGAAAGTAGTATAAAAATAGATAATGTAGATAAAAAATTAGGTACTTCTTCGATACCTTGTACTATTTATGGTCATGGACAACTTCCCACTAGGGAAAGCGAAGGGGCAGCAGGTTAGGACTTATACGCTGCTGAAGATAAAGACATCCCCAAAGGAGAAAGAGCTCTAGTGGATACTGAGGTCCAGATCGCAATTCTGAAAGGATTCTATGGAAGAATCGCACCAAGATCTGGATTAGCTGTAAAGAATGGGATCCAAATCGGAGCCGGAGTCATTGATTCCGATTACAGGGGAAATATAAAAGTTCTATTAATGAATACGGGAACTGAAGACTTTAAACTTCAAAGGGGCCTCCGATGTGCCCAATTAATCATTGAAAAGATCTGTACTACACCCTTGGAACAAGTAGAGAAGTTAGATGAAACCAGAAGGGGTGAGAAAGGGTTTGGCAGTACAGATTATAGCACAATGAAAAGCAATAGTCTTTCTCAAAGTAATTATAGAACCTCCGAGACCAGGTCCCAAAACGGGCTTGCTGCACGGGAATGCAGGCTTAATTCGGTCAAAAAGAATAACGAGATGGAGTTCCCAGACCATCTATGCATCTGCAACGTAAGGCAGAAGAAAGAATTGTGCCTAGAAGTAAACGTGGCACCAGTAACTCAAAAGTTACAAATGAGAAAAGTCAAGGTGCTCCTAGATAGTGGAGCAAATGGACTCTTTATAGACCGAACATGGGCAAGAAGGAACCGAATTCTGGTAACAGAATTAGCAAGACCCGTCCAAGTCTATAATGTAGATGGAACGAAGAATTCTGCAGGCGACATTACGCATCAAGCAGAATTAATAATGGAATATGAAGGTCACAGAGAAAAGATTACGGCAGAAGTAACTGACCTAGGAAAGAACAAGTTTATCCTAGGATACACATGGTTAGAAAAGCATAATCCAGAAATAGACTGGACAACAGGAAATGTCAAAATGCACCGATGCCCAAGATCATGCTACCTGTTAAGAGATCGAACAGTACTAATGAGATCTCTTCTCCAGCAAGAAATGGAAAACCTGAATTTCATGTTGCCAGTAATCAAAGCTCTGGAAAAGCTGAAGAAAACGGAAAGAGAAAAGACAGTGGAAGAGTTAGTCCCACAACAATACCTGCATGAATTCTACGACGTATTCTCTAAAAAGTCGTCAGAAAGAATGCCGAAAGAAAAGCCGTGGGACCACTGTATAAAGCTTAAAGAAGGATTCATTCCAAAGAAAGCCAAAGTCTACCATATGTCACCAGAAGAAAGGGCAGAGGTAGATTCATTCATCAACGAACAGTTAAAGAAAGGATATATTCGACCATCAAAGTCTCCACAAACGTCCCCGGTATTCTTTGTACCAAAGAAAGATGGAAAGAAGTGAATGGTACAAGATTATCGATACCTAAATGAATGGATGGAAAAGAATAGCTACCCCTTACCATTAATCTCAGATCTGATAGATCGGTTGAAGGGATCAAAGCTGTTCACAAAAATGGATCTAAGATAGGGATATAATAATATCCGAATGAAAAAAGGCGATGAATGGAAAGCGGCATTTACAATGCACAGAGGAAGTTTTGAACCTCTCGTAATGTTCTTTGGCCAATCAAATTCACCAGCCACATTCCAAACAATGATGAACGACATCTTTTACGACATGAATACCATCGTCATTGTGTACATGGATGATCTTCTAATATTCACCAAAACAGAAGATCAAGAAGAACATGATAAAGTTGTAAAGGAGGTTCTAAGAAGACTAAAGGAAAACGACCTCTTTGTAAAGCCGGAGAAATGTGTCTTCTCGACCAAAAAGGTAGAAATGTTAGGAATGATTGTCACTCCCGAAGGAGTTTACATGTCGGAAGACAAAATCAAAGGAATAATGGAATGGCCCATACCAACCAACGTAAAAGGGGTACGAGGATTCTTAGGGCTAGCAAACTTCTATCGAAGATTTGGGAAAGATTTCGCACAGTTAGCAAGACTCTTAAATGACTTAACAAAGAAAGATCGACCCTTCGAATGGACAGAAAAAGAACAAAGAGCCTTCGATCAACTAAAGGCAATGTTCACAACAGCTCCAGTCATGAAATATCTGGATGAGGATCTGTCTTTCAGGGTAGAATGTGACGCCTCTGATTATGCAACAGGGGCAGTCTTATCACAAGAAGTCGAAGGGAAATGGCATCTGGTAGCATTTGCGTCAAATTCAATGACACCGGAACAGCGGAATTATCCAATAGCGGATAAAGAAATGCTAGCGATAATTAACGCTCTAGAACAATGGTGTCACCATTTAGAAGGCGCAAAGAATGAGTTTGAAATCTGGATGGATCATCATAACCTCCAGTATTTCATGAAAGGACAAGATTTGAACCGAAGACAAGCACGATGGGCTCAATACCTATCCCGGTTCAATTTTAAATTGGTAAAGAAAGCAGGCACCTCAATGGGAAAGGCAGATGCCTTATCAAGAAGGGAAGATCATGCCAAAGACATCAAAAATGACAACAAAGGCGTAACAATGATTACCCCTGAAATGATAAGAAGAATGCAGCCAACCTATGTTGGGACAGCCAAAGAAGACCTTCTGGACAAGATCAAGCATGTGCAAGGATCACCAGAAGAGTTACAAAGAATGAAAGGGAAAATATTCATTCCAGAAAAGGGAATGCTAAGGCAAAAAGTAATTGAATTATACCATGATTCAACCTTGGCAGGTCATGGTGGCTTCGAAAAGACATTAGAGTTAGCAAGCCGCTATTACCAATGGGACAGTATGAGTACCCAAATAAGGGATTATTGTGCACGATGTGATAGATGTGCAAGAATGAAGCCGACTAACCAAAAGCCGGCAGGAAAGATAATGCCGCTTCAAGCCGCACAAGAATCATGGGAAGACATATCTGTCGACTTCGTAACAGATCTACCAAAAAGTAATGGTTATAACACTATTTTGGTAGTAGTCGACAGATTCTCAAAAGAAATCGAAATCATTCCCACAATGAAGAATGTAACGGCTTTGGGAACGGCAAAACTATACAGAGATAACGTATGGAAGCATCACAGACTTCCAAAAATGATTATTAGTGATAGGGGTCCACAGTTCGCATCGACAGTGATGACGGACCTCTGTAAAATGCTAAAGATAACCCTGCGGCTATCTACCGCATATCATCCTCAGACGGATGGACAAACAAAAAGAGTCAATAGGAAAATCCAGCAGTATTTACGATTATTTACTGCTGAAGCACAGGGAAAATGGACGGAGTGGATTGTGCTGGTGCAATTTACACACAATATCAGAGAGCACTCCGCAACGAAAGAAATTCCCTTTAATGTAACAAAAATGTTTGTACCAAGAATGGGAATTAAACCAAAAGGAGAGAAAGCACCGGTAGCACGACAGTTTGCCGATGAATTATCTGGTACCTTGGATAAGGTTAGAGCACACCTTGAAAAGGCTCGGGCCAAGATGACGGCCTGGGGAAGTAGCCGGAGATCGGAGATTCAATTTTCGATCAGAGACAAAGTTTGGCTCTCCACTTCAAATTTGAAACTACGCAGCTCAGGAAGGCTGTGTTCAAAGTTAAATGAACGATGGCTTGGCCCTTACGAAATTATCGCCAAAGCAGGAGATAATGCGGTCAAGTTAAAACTACCAAAGTACATGTGCATTCACGATGTAGTGAACGTAAGCCGCATAAAGCCATTTAAAGAAATGCTTCCCGGGTAACCAATGGTACAGCCACACCCGGTAGAAGTTAATGATGAAGGAGAAGAAGAATGGAAAGTCGAAGCGGTGTTAAACGCTCGACTGAAGGGACGAGGATTGCAATTTCTCGTAAAATGGAAAGGGTACTCAGATGAAGAAAATACCTGGGAACCACAAAAGAACTTGTCGCACGCCCAACAAGCTATCGATGAGTTTTACAAAAAGAACCCTGGCACACCACAGCGCCTATGAATGATTAATGCATCCTTTGAGGACCTAAGGTTTCGACCCTACAAAAATTTTACGGAATGCCCTCTCATCTCAGGGAGATTCGATCAAGATCATCTGGGATCTGATCTCTAGAAGGGGGGTAATGAAACGAAAGTCACGTGATCTGCACGTGATCCTGAGAACGTTTCAAGTCATGTGATAACAAGAACACATGACCAACAATAGAGAGAATGACTAAGTCCTCAAGCTTGAGTCATCGCTCGGAGTTAGTGCAGGCAATATGCCCATAAGGAGAAAGGCAGCCATGAGGCCATTTCATTTCCGTGCTGTGCACACTTCTTTTTATTTCCGTACTTCTTTTCTTCTCTTCCATTTGATGCACAGCCAAGATAAGGGGAAACCTTAGATAGCAGAACTTAACCTAGTTAGTGCGCAGCATTGCCACTTTTAGGTATAGTACAAGTAGTGAGACCAGCCCTAAGTTGGTCCGTGCACAAATGACTGTAGTATATAAACCTTTGAATGCAACACCCAAAGACTCCAGTTTAGTCTTTGTGGCTTTCCAGCTGCAAAGTATAATTAGACTCCATTAGTCCTTGGTGGGCCTAGGCTTGCGCTGTATAGTGCGGCTGTCGGCTTCACTCATCATTGCCATTCCTCCTCCACTTCCAGTCTATCCCACTTCCTATGTCACCCATTCACTCATATGGCACCACTCTTGCGTATTCTCACACCATATGATGCCTTATGAGTCATACTGACTCACATTTCATATTTTTTGACATATGACATTTTTCACTGTCATACGAACCTTCCTCCTGATAGCACCTACCTGACAGTACCCTACTTTAGGTATACTTAGTCTTCACTTCTCTCACATTGTCCCAGTATCCTCTATCCTGACAGCTGCCCTTTAGGGGTAACACCTTGTTTTACCCCTGTCTATATAAACTCTATGCTAGCATAGGAATTCCTCACATTTAGTCTACCTCACAACTAGCACAGTTTCTGTACTAGCTGCTGAATCCCTAAACCCATTCCTTGCTTGTCTTCCTTGTGCTTGGTCTTAGATGCAATCCTTGCAAGTGCAAGCCTTATCCCAGAAAGATTCACCTTACTGCTTCCCATGTGTAAATCACCACTCTATGCTCCAGGTTCACACCTTGCAGGAACTATCCCCAAGATTCTATGCACATTCCTACCCAGACCACACATAACAGAATAAAAGAGAAAAGAACTCACCCCCATGGACTTAACTCAAACCAGACACTCGAGTGACATCAACAGGAGTACCCGGCAGTGAAAAGGACTTGAGGAACATACAGAAGAAGCTGCAGAACATGTCAAAACCTCAGCGCAATTGGCTGGAGCGAGAGAAAACCAGAGACTTACCTGGAGGAGCTGAAGAAGCTCAAGATGCAGCGGATGGCTCGAGCGACGAACAGTGCATACAAGGCGATGTCTACACTCCAAGTAAACGTCCTGCAAACGTTAAGGATGAGCGTATCAATGAAACGGACTCACCAGGACCAGATACTGCACCAGGAGGCCAGAAGGTCGAAGAACACAAGTCAGGAGGGGATGGCAGCAATAGAATGCGCCAAGTTGATAAGGTTGGAGTCGAAGACAACAGGAGACAACGGGAGATGAATGGCACAACGAGTGGCGCAAGCAGTGACTCGAAGCTAGTCGGTATGAGATCGCTAGCTGAAATCAAGTCAGATCAGCACGATCACAACAATTTGAAGACTGCACACTCACCTGGACCGTCCACTCCACTCTAAGGCAACCCAAGACGACTTACGATGCATCTAGACCCACTGCACCAATGAGGTCGAATCAAAACACGACCTAGAAGAGTCAGTCGAGCAAGATCGACATACCAAGTCTTATGGCCATGCTGAGGCCAAAATCAGTGAATCGGACGCGTCACGCAGGTTGAGAATGGCCTTCAGGCCATGTATATACATTACCTAGGCGCGATATGCAATTGCAACGACGCCAGAGTCAATTGAGTTGATCGTGCGCACACAATGGCGCAAGTGAGCCACGACTTACCAAATCGGGCGATCACGCCAGCGCCAGGATGCGACGCGACATCAAGTCGATTCATGGACACAAATTATATTCATTTTACTGAAATACTTTGAGGTATTATTCCTTTTGATTTTACCTTTCATTTACCTTTGTGCCAGCTGCATACATCCAAACACTACTTCATGTTTGGGGGGGAGGTTGGAGTATTCCTACACACATACATACATAGTAGCTTACATAAGCGTAGCTACATCGCACCATAGCTAGTTTTCAGGTTCTTCAGTAACTTACTGAGGATTCTAACAATGAGACCAGTAAGAAAATGATAGGTATCAATTAGCTGTCTTGAAGAAGCTACAGTATAATATCTAGGTCTGAAAATAAAATTAAGATTTAACAGCTTAGATATGGCTGTGCATATATTGCAAACCCACATGAAACCCACAGTGGGTGTGGGTATGGGTGTGGGTGGCCAGAAGGGCAACCCACACCCACAACCCACATAAGTTACCCATACCCATGCATTTCCCTATTTTCATAGGCATTTTCTACTGTACTAATCTACCATAGTTCCTATAGGTAGTACTCTTAATATCAGTAGCTTGACATCTACTGAGGTTCCTATAGTTCCACTTAACCTCTGCACAGCATCCTTTCAATAGGGAGTTCAGCTGGGCTATTGCATGACTATATATACCTGGGTGCCATTGTGCACAGACCAGGCAGTGCCTATCAGTACTTTACTATGTATAGTAAGGTCTATCCAATGCTTGCATATCTTTAGCTAATAGTCCAGTAGTCAGCTCTGTGACTACTCTGCAATGCCAGTCATTGCCAACTCCATGTAGCAACTGCTACAGTAAACCAGCATTCTTCTGGCATGCTACAACATCTCAAAAATGTTAGATCTGTACTTGGAACATATTGTCTTGATATACTAACATGTATTCCCTGTATGCACTTTAAAATCAAATGTGCCATGGCTCAAAAAATACAGAAAATGTCTTAAAGTGACATGCATTCACCAATCAGAAAAGTGCAGTGTAATGCAGGGCTGAATTCAATCTATATAGACTATTATTCAATGTACATCCCATGTAGTCAGAGTAGCAGGAGAAGGCAGTTGTTGACGTGTAAATTAGGATTGACGCAAGTGCCGGGATTGTCGCAAGTGATGGGGGATGACTGTAGATAGTGCAGCTCCATTCGGTCTGAGCCGGAAGTCGCGGCTTCCAAGCCATGCAAAAAAATAACGGCTCGGCCCTTGCCGGCTCGGCTTGTGACCATTGACTTGCAGCTCCGAGCCGGCGGCAAGCCGAAACCCCGGCAACACTACTCCGAGTCGCACAATTTTGAATTGCGTTCTCCGCATTGCTTTTAGCCGAAAAACATGTGTGGAAGATATGCACTGGGCCTTCGGGTGTGTCCCTCCACTTGCGTGAATATACGTACTCATGAATTGCAGCACGCCCAGGTCCGTGGTTTGCCTGGCTACCCTGACCTTGCAATTGGTGACTGGATAGGCGAGAATAATTTTGTAGTTCGTTACATTGCATCCCTCTTGGACAACTTGACAACTCTCTCCGCGTTTGATAAAATAGCCTCGCTACAACATAGCTCCAAACACCAATGCTCCAGTCATTAGACGATGCGTGAGTGCGGGCCCCGCCTCGACAAACTCCGAATCAGATTCCAAGGACTCTACCCCGGTTCCTCTTATCATGCAAACCATGCGGTGGGGAATCCACTATAGCAAGGAAACCAAAGGTTCCCAAGCAATCAATGCGCGCTCCGAAAATCTCACCGAAGGCATGGGGATGTGGAACAAATTCCGAGGAAAGAACCGCTGTGTCGTTGTCTGCCAAGGGTACCAGGTTATTTTTCCTCCCGTCACACGAAACGATGAACGCCGGACACAGGTACTATGAGTGGCAGACAAAAGGAAAGGACAAGCTGCCACACTTTACCAAGCACCCCGATGGCAAACTGATGCTCATGGCCGGCTTGTACGACGACACAACCGATAAAAGTATTCCTTTTCTCTTGATATTGACGTCGTACTAGAAATGTCTCGCTCCTCCCACCAGGCCAGTCGCAGCCGACGTACACCTTTGCGATCGTCACGACCAATGCAGGCAAAGCACTGAGTCGGTTACACGACCGACAACCCGTCATCTTTTCCACCGCAGACGAGATCAACCGTTGGCTAGACACGTCATCGCAAGCATGGTCCTCTGACCTTGCTCGTTTGCTTCACCCTTGGGAAGACATCGAGTCCCCGCTGCAATGGTCTGTGTCCCATGCCCAGTCAAGCACCAGCGCTGATAGTAACACATTAGCTATCGAGTCCCAAAGGAGGTCGGTAAAGTCGGCACGGAATCTCCCAAATTTATTGAGCCCATCGCCAACCGCAAAGATGGCATCGTGGCCATGTTCGCGAAGCAGAGGTCGAAACAGGACGAGTCGACGAAGCGCAAACGTAGCCCCTCACAGACCGCTTTGCCACCCACCCCTGAGAGAGCTGCCAAGAAAGAAGAACATGAAGATAAAAAGGTGAAACTGATATGATGCTCTCGGCACGTCGAACGGGCGTTATCTAGACCACAGCCCAAGATAACCTACTAGTTCATGTATTATACTGTACTACATCTGCCGACACGTGTATATATGGCAGAGTCTATCCTGCTATTTCGTCTACCAAACAATCACTCTTGCTGCAGTTCAACCCGTGTCGGTCTTGCTCTCAAAATCTGAGCCTTGTGCCTTGAGTTCTGCATGACCCATCCTTTCCAGCTTGTTATCAAAGTCCCGATTGCGATAGCCAGAAACGATACGCTCCAATAATTCGGAAGTAGAAATGCCTGGTGTCCGACGGGTCGGGAGAAACTGGCCTAGATATAAGGTGCGTCAGTTCAATCAACGCCGGCAATCGCACGAGCCACGTCTGACCCCTCTGCTTAAGGAACCCATATACGTCATCATGACCCTGAGAGACATAGGGCTCCTCGTCGTGTGCCCAGTAATCGATCTTCCACTTGTCAAGAAATGCGGCATCCGGGACCCAAGGACATTCCGCAACGACCTCGTCGACCCATCGACAGTGTCCGACGGCTTCACATCTAGACGATATGAGTGGCGCAGTGGCACTTTCGGAATAACTGACCGTTCCGCGTGGCTCATGACACAACTGGTCTTGTGTGCGATAACATCCTCGTCACTATTCACGCCAGCGAGGAGATATACGTTTGGAAAAGCAAGCTTCGCCTGTCGAAGCTGTAAAGCGTGGCTAGTACCATTTTCAGAGTCAGATATGAATATGGGTGACCCAGATTGACCATACCCAAAGTGGAAGAGATCATACACGCCTGACACATCACTCATGATCAGCAATCCACGTAGGACAGGCCCGTTGTCTGTCTCACCGTCGGCGAAAATGCGCACCGGCCTATCAGTGGGGGGTGGGTTGATGCGATACGGCCGATCGGCCTCTCCGTCAATTGCTCTGTGGACAAAGGCCCGGATGTCTTCTGGTGTAAGCGCGGCCGGATTAAAGGCGGGAACTGGGTGGCTCGGCGGAGGTGTCGGATGTCGGGAGGTAGAGGGGGATACGTGGGACGTCAGCGTCGAATTCGAGGAGGCGTGATGCAAGCCCGGGTATGGGAACCCTTTGGATGCTTGGTGCTGGCCCACCCCTGCGGTCATGCTGGACTCGACGTCGCCGTCGTAGGTCTGAGAGTCTGCGCCGTCGTCGGAGAGCATGCTCGACGCGAGCTGGTGCCTCGCGCGGGCGGACGCCCTGGAGGCGTGCGGGGCATTTGGCGCACGGCTCGCGCGCACGGAAACGGGGACGGAGACGGCGGATGCAGCGTCGTCGGTGAGCGGGTCGTTGTCCTCCTCTGAGCTAGAGAGGGATGAGGGCGGGACGGGTCAGAGAGGAAAGGGGACTTGCGCGTCGTAGGTGGGGGAGTCGATGGGATGTGGATACTTTCCAAAGGAGCGCTTTGAGTGAAGCAGCTTCTTGTGGTGGTGGAGCAGCTCCGGCGGGGGCTCCATGTGGGGGATGCTGGCAGAGCGAGCGTCGGGCCTCGTGATATTCGACCAAGTTGCTACTCTTGGACATGCCCAATATTCCTCCCGAAAACAACACACACAAACCCTGCGCGCTCGTCGCCTTCCTCCTCGCGGTCGCCGCAGCCCTCGCGGTGAGCCATACTCCGTCCTCTCACGACTATGCTGTCTGCGCACCGGGCGGCAGAATATACACCGTCGACAGTGCCCATCCCAATGTCGAGTGCATCCTCGTGAGCAATGCCACTATTGCAGACACCGGGGACCTCGGTGAGCGTCACTCCGTGTTCCTTGTTGCTCTCTGACAACGTGTCACGACGCAAGCGGACATCAAGGCGCGCAGGCTCAGGCGCCATGTCCCCCAAATTCTTGCCAATGTCGTCAACTTTCAACTACCGTGGCCACTCGGCTTTTGGCAACCCTCGCTACCCGTCTCATTTGTGGAACAGGGTAGCATCGTTGTTCCAGGACTCGCAGGTAGGATACTTGGTTTACTCCTGACCGCGTGCCATGCCAAGCGTTCGTAGACGCCCATGCACACGTGCTGCAGTATGGCGCCGCGATGAACCTCAACCTCGCCGGTTCCAAGTCGAAACAAGGTCTGTTCCTCAAGTGCCCACTTCTGTGCGACCCCCCTCACCGACCACAGAGGTACTCCAGCGCGTCGTGGATTATGTCAAGTTGCACCCCAACGTTCTAGCCGATCCGTCGCGCTGGATCGTGGGGATGGGATGGGACCAAAACTCGTGGTCAGATTTTCAGTATCCTACTGCTGTCCGTACTGTTCATTTGTCGGAGCTACCCTTATCGACCTATTGCAGGACGACTTTGACTCGGAATCCCTGCTCAGGGGTCGTCGGATCTGCCTGAATCGTGTCGATGGACATGCAGTTTGGGTCTCCAACCGCGTTCTGCAGCTGATGGGGGACCTTCCTCTCGAAGTGGATGGCGGATTAATCATTCGTGATGCGTCCGGAAAGCCTACAGGTAAAGCAACACGACTGTGTACACCGAGGTTGCTCATGCACTCCAGGAATATTCGTGGACAATGCCATGCAAATCGTACCTGTTCCACCCGCAACAAGGGTTCAATTGCGCGAGTATTTTGACCAAGCCGTAAGAGATGCGCATGCCGTGGGCTTGACCTCCATCCACGACGCCGAGACAGAACCCGATGCGATCGAGTTTTATCGAGAGTATGTTTATGCACTATCCAAGCCAATATGGACTGATTACCGTCAAGGTACGCGTCGACTCGGAAACTTCCCGTGGGTCCCTAGTTCACTCGAGTTTGCCTAGGCTGAAGCTGGTTATCCCCGTAGCTCCGGCTCTACCTCATGGGTCATGTCAAATCGGATACGTACTGGGGCAAAAACCTCACCCGTCTCATCGACTATGGCATTGCGGAGCGTCTCAATCTTCGCAGCATCAAGCTTTTCGCTGATGGTTTGTCTGCGCGCATGCTTTCCAAACTCGTGCAGCTAACATATTCTGAACCAAAGGCGCACTTGGCTCCTTTGGAGCCGCTCTGTTAGAACCCGTACGTATCCTACTTGACTGCGGAATTAATGTCCGATCCAAAAACAGTACTCAGACAATCCGACGACTAGCGGACTCATGATTGTACAACCACGAGTATTGTCGGCGTATGTGAAACAATTCTGGGAAGACGGCTGGCAAGTGGTGTGTATAGTGCATCAGTCTTGTCTATCTTTGATGATCAGACTGCCTACCTAGAATATCCACTGTATCGGCGACCGTGCCAATCACGTCGTCCTCGACATTTTTGAAGATATCTTGTCTCATTCGGAATATGGAAGTGCTACTGAACGTCGTCCGCGCATTGAACACGCGCAAATTATGACCCTTGACGACCTAGAACGAGTCGGACGGCTTCGAGGTGCGCATATGGCTTTTCCCTCTGAGTAACTGGGAAACTGAAATGCGACTAGTCATACCTAGTGTGCAACCTACGCATGCGTGAGTGCGTTACTTGGTGCACCCGCAAAATTGAGTAAAACTTTCGAGGTACAGAACGAGCGACATGCGGTATGCAGAACGGCGTCTGGCAAGTGTACCATTTCGTTCGGTCACCTTTTTTCCTTATCGCACATTCTAGGGCCCAGGAAGGATTAGAGGGGCGTACGCATATCAGACGATGATCCAGTGCGTTCATGTGCAGCTACGATGATCACGGCGTTGATCTTTTATCAAAGGACATCCAAGACGGGGGTTCTGCCTCTCGGCTCCGACTTTCCTATCGAAGGCATCAACCCATTATTGGGATTTTACGCTGCCGTCTCCCGTCTTTCGCCCTCTGGAGATTCGCCCCATGGGTCGGAAGGATGGTGCGTAGCCGCCTTTGTAGCCACAGACTAGCTTGTCGATTTGGGATTCATTCTAGGTACTCGTCGGAACGTCTGACACGGGCACAAGCGCTGAAAGGCATGACGTTGGATGCCGCCTACGCGGCGTTTGCAGAGGATAAGCTAGGTTCCCTTTCGGTTGGCAAAAAGGCAGACTTTGTGGTTCTGGATCGAGATATCATGACCGTCCCAGTATCAGACATTTTGGCAACCCGGGTAAAGGCGACCGTCATTGATGGCGAGGTGGTTTATGGGAACCTATGAATGGATGGTACCTACTGTTACATACCTAGTCCTTATGGCAGTGAAATGGAACAAAATGCAAAGTGCTAGAATGAGGTCTCTTTCTTACAACGTCCTTGTGTATGCCGTATCAGCAAGTAAGACTATAATATGCAAATGGGTATAGCTACACCACGCTCACGGAAACGCGCTCTCGAGTCCAGCCTTGCTCACCCGCCGCATCGGTTGCAGCGTATTTTCGTCTACCGGGGCCCTCCGCATATGCCGATACCGACCCTCCCTGTCCTTGACCTCCAAATCCTGGCCCATCGCGACCTCCCCAGTGCCGTCCACATCCTGCACCGTAAACATGGGTGGCAAACTTTCGCGCACATGGCCCGGCCTCCGACTTTGCGCGGCATACGCATAGCCTGCCTGTGATTCCGGGCTGTCGTTCTGTCCGGGGGTGACGGGCACAACGCCGACCGACTTGCCACCGAGCTCTTGTTCCTCGAACGTCATGAGCTCGGAGACGAAGCCAATGTTGGGCGAGATGCCCTTGCGGCGCTCGAGGACGAACGCATAAGCGCGTGAGAGGGTCCAATGGTTGGCGTGAATGAGGTAGGCCATGACGGCGGTCACAGAGCGTGACTTGCCGGCTTTGCAATGCACGTAGGTGCTCGCTCCAAACAGGCTTGCCTCGTCTTGGAAGGAACAAGTCAAAAAAACGGATGAGGCCGATGTGGACGAGACCTACCCAGTATCTCGCAAGCTTCTTTGAGCCCCTTGGTGATCTGGTCCTCCTCGACGGTGTCCCTCATCGGGATCTTGGCATAACGCTCAAAGTTGTCTCTCAGGTTGAGACCGTGATCATCGTCGCACTCTGCTGCAATGTTCAGTATCCTCTTGATACCGAGCGACTTGAGCTCGTCCACGTGGTCGGGTAGGGTCGGCTCCGGACCAAGATAGAGGAGACTGGGGAGGATGGTGGACACAGTGAATACTGGGAGCTCG
Source organism: Tylopilus orsonianus (assembly GCA_038089095.1). NCBI lineage: Eukaryota > Fungi > Basidiomycota > Agaricomycetes > Boletales > Boletaceae > Tylopilus > Tylopilus orsonianus. The sequence continues at coordinate 1,251 of JBBPKE010000462.1, read as the reverse complement.
TCCTCTGTCGAGGCGGTCAGATCGTCCGGGCGTGCGGTGCTTGGTGATGGAGAGGGGTGGAGTATGCCAAGTGGGGTGTCTGGAGTGCGTGGGGGCGTCGGGCGAGCAAACCTAGGAGAAGGGGGAGGGAGGAGCTCGGCTGGGCTGGCTGCCCAGCGGGGTGATGAGGCGGGGGGCGTGTGGTGGGAGTGCAGGAGGTTGAGATGGGAAGGGGACTGGGGAGGAAGGTAGAGCGTGTTGCCGTTGGGGCTCGGCGAGTGCTGGGTGGGAGTGATCGGGAGGGTCGCCGAGCGCGTCGTGCGGACATGGAGGCGGGGAAGGGAGAGTGGCTGCTCTCCGCCCCCGTTTGTAATGATACGCGTAATGTTGGGCGCACTCGGACGCCGTGGGGGCGCGGGCCGGCGAAAGGAGAGCTGTGAGGGCGGAGGGGAGCCATTCATGTCGCTGAGCTGAGCCGAGGGCATGATCGGGAGGGGAGACGGGATGGGCTGATCGATCTCAAAATGGGACTGGGTGGGCGCAGAGGTGTTGAGGTGGAAAAGGCCGATGCCCTTTGCGCTCTTGAGAGGCGGCTCAGGATGAACAGAGGGCGCGACGAGGTAGTTGCAGAGGCCGGGGTGGGACTGTGCGGCTGCGATGCCGCCGCGCAGGTAGTGGACGCGATGCGGGTCGAGGAGCGTGGAGAGAACGGGGAGGAGGGCCCAGGCGGTGACCTGGAGGTTGGCGATGTCGGAGTCGTCCGTCTCGTCGCCGTGCAGGATGACGATGTCGCCGTCCCAGGAGGGGGAGGAGGGGAGCGCGTCCCAGCGGTGCTTGTCGCCGTCGGAGGTGATGAACTGGCGGAGGGCGGCGAGGGAGTGGAAGCCGCCGCCGGGCTTGCGACAACGCTTGAGGATGAGGGATGGGATGGCGATGTTGACGCTATCGGCGAAGCGGGCGGCGGTGTAGGCGGCGAGTGGGCGGGTGTCGAGCACGAGGGGGCGGGCTGGGGCGGCGAGGCGGGCTGCGAGGGTGTCGGGACGCCATGCGGCGAGAGGGGGAGGGGACGGGGGGTGCACGGGGGACGGAAGGGCGGAGAAGGAGCGTATGGGGCGGAGGCGGAGGTTGTTGTGCACGCTGGCGCGGAGCTCGGCGAGATCGGCGAGTGCGCGGGCGAGATCGTCGGGCACGTCGCCGGGGGGGAGGGTGAAGTCGGCCGGGGAGAGGGCGGGGTCGGCGGGGTCGTCGTGCATGGCGTCGCCGAGGTGCTGG